>BQNB010001173.1:2532-134420 GCA_026074375.1 Tanacetum coccineum
ACAGACTCGATAAATTTAGATAACATTCTGGGTTGTCTCCCAGGAAGAACTTTTATTTACAGCGAAGTCTTTAAGTTAGACTTTTTCTTCAGCTTCTCTTTATTCAGCTCTAGTTACCATCCATCCTCCGTCCATCATACGAAAGATTTCCTGGTATGCTCGACATACATCATCGCTTGTTTTTGACAAATCGTCGTATTCATCTTCTTTAATAGCAACATACTCTTCGTCTTGTTCGAATGAATACTTGATCATCTTGAATCTTCTCATATTGCACACCGGCAGTTCATGAGTTTCACATAACTCTTTTCTTTAATCATGAGTTTCATTTTTATATTTAATTTCATCGTGATCGTGATTGTGGTAGGTAATCTCATGGCTTTCCCATCTTATCCAACCATTATTGCTTGATTCATCATCACTGATTAAACCTTCTATGATAGCTTTATTTTTTAAAGCTTGTTCTTTCAGCTCGCAATCCATCAATGCTTCGTACCATTCATAATCTTGGTAATGGAGCGAGTTTCCAATTATGTAAGCTCCAGGTAGGTTTCCTCCATTACAGTATCCATCATTCTTCCAACTACATGCTGGCCATTCCGAACATCCAGTTTTATAATTGAAGGGCTTACAATAATGCTTAACTGGTATGGGTTCAGTCCAAACTCCAGTGTCAGTCCATGGTTTCTCAGCAACCCGTGGTACATCCCTGTTCCATTCATAGATCCAATCATCCTTATATTCTTCATAAGTCTTGAATCCCTCAATGTCCTTAGTAAGTAAGTTTGGATCGATTTGCAAAAGATAGTTAAATTCATTGAAGGCCTTGCACATAGGGGTCTCAAAATCAAATATATTAGTGTCGATCCTAAATACTTTAGCAACTTCATCTTCATTATCAGAAAACTCTTCATCTGTGAGCTCAACTTCATCATCTCCTCTAATCCAGTAAATCCATAACGCTTTCTTTGTATAATAATCCATCGTCTTGTAGTTAAAAAATTGTGACCCCAACCATTTAATAAATGCAACATCAGATGGATCATATCCTGTATCATCATCAGCTTCATACGACACTTGTTGCTCCGAATTATCATTCTTGTTTGAGTCACATCCGGTTGAATTCTTTGTTGAAAACTTTAAGTGATGTATCGCAAGCGAGCGAAACACCTTCGTCGTTAAGATCCTCGAGTTTCTCGAACTCTCCTTTGATTACCTTTGTCATTTTTAATTAAAAAATAACCAAAAAATTTATCAGTAGAACCAGCGGGAAAAAGGGGTTTAAAAAATTAAGCTTTAAGTTCGAGAGTGGAAAAGAACTTTATCAGATGATCGATACGCCGTATTCAATAGAAGTGAATACGCCATATTAATCAGTTGAGTGAATACGTTGTGTTGGACAGAAAGTTGGATACGTCGTATCCAATGGAAGTGGATACGCCGTATTGAGTTATCGACCAGAACAGTGTATTAGGAAAATAATTAAATTAAACACACAAATATACAAGCAATCAATTAAACTAATCAAATATACAAAAATATACAGAATATACACTAATCTAATTTACACTACTCCTAAAGGTTATATCTAATGTTAAAAGCCAAAATATGAAATAAAAATCAAGATTAAATTTTACTCTCCGGCAACGGTGCCAAAAACTTGATGTGTCATTGTGTGGTGAATATTTTTATGATTCAAGTTTTAAATTTATATTTTGCCGACTTAACCAAAAATAACACTTTAACGGCCAGTGTACCCGGTTGGTGGTAGATTCGTGGTAAGTTGGATGTCGAACACTTGAAGCGAGGTTAAATCTCTCAATTTATTAATATTTTGGTTATCTAATCTCAGTTAATTCTAATCTAAGTCAAACCTATGCTAATCCTATGTTAGTTCTAATCCTAATTCTAACAGGTAAAAGGGGGTTTTCAGCCTGAGAGACTGGCACGGGTTTGGTGGTGACTACAATCAATTCAAGACACTTTAACCCACATAAGCAAATTGACAGAAGATAAAAGAGCGGTCGAGCCTTATGATAGATAACTGTATTAGCAATCATTAATCCAATTAGAAGTTGGTTTGTTTATTCAATGCAATGATTACTTATCTCGAAGTGGCATATCATTCTTAGACTTAGGCGGGACTTCATCCTAAGACCTAGACACTTTAATTCTGTCACAATTAAAGCACCCGCATAAAGCATCCTTATTTGTTGATTATAATCTATCTTAGGGATTAAAGCAATGGTGATCTTGTAAAACCCTAGCTCATAGAGACTTTATATAACAACCCAAGAAATTTCATCAACCTATTTTACTATGATCACAATTATACAGGGAAATTTTTCGCTTTATTACATTACTTGCATTGTCAATATCTCATTATGCAAGGTAACTTGCATAACTAAAGTAGACAAGCTCACGCAACCTATCTATGGCAATACTGACTTCATATATGTCAAGCAAACATCATAACATGTCAATTCAATATCTTAATATTCTTATTACAAAGTACATTATTCCTATAATGTACCATTCACAACGTTATATCAAAACGGGCTTTAAACCGTTATCATATACCTTTAAACCCTAAATTCCATGAAGGGTTAATATATAAAGTGAATGTACAAGCTATTAAAGCATATATACAAGTAATATAACATCTCATTTGAAATATAAACTCCTTCTAAGTCAAGTACCAGTTTTCAAAGCACAATGTATAAGTCATTAAGCATGACATGCAAAATAGCCGTTTTACCTCTGTTTTCATTCTAGTTTCTTCACCACCACTCTTGTGCAAGATACTATACTTAATATACAATGTGTAAACCCTAATTATTCTATTCATAAACATTCATACACATTTTTACACTCAAAACCCTAATTCAAAAGTCAGAAACCCTAACCCGAGCAAAATACTAAACCATGACCCGTTTCTTTGTTTTTATCCATTGTAAACCTAAACCAATACTCAAATAAGTTGTAATAACTTAATTTACACATTCTCAATCATATACAATCATCATTTCATCATTTTACTTCAACTATATGCAAATTGAATCCAAGAAACCCTAATTGTGCCCTAATTGGAACTTTGGACCCGTTTACTCGTTTTTGCCCATTTTAAACCCAAACCACCTATCAATTCTTATTGTTAATCCTTAATACGAGTCTTGTGAACAAATATCTATCATTATCTTTCAAATATACACGAATTATAAGCTCAAAAACCCTAAAGAAACCCTAATATGCCCTAATTGAACCCGCGACATATATCATTCATTTTCAACCCACTTTAACCCAAACCACTTGCGAATTTCCATTGATAAACCTTGATACAAACCTTGAGAACATATTTCTATCATTCCATGATCAATGAGCACGAAATATAAGCCAAAGAAAACAATTCGAGCCCTAGAAGACTCAAATGAACCCGCGAACCCTAAATCTTGCAAATTAACCCATTTTGAGCTTTTCTTTGCAAACAAGCACCTCATGACTTACACACATTCATTCCTAAGAAGCTTACACACCTTCTACAACAAATATCTTCAATGTTTTTATTAAGAAAAACTTCACATGGTCTTTTGTTTCTTCTTTTCTAGCCGTGGCATCAAAAGAGGTAGCCAATACCTCAAAGCTAGTTTCTAGCCCTAGAAATTCATCACATAGCCTCTCCTAGTCACCCTTTAGCTCTCATATGTGTCCTAACCAGATCTCTAAGCTCCCTTGGTCACCAAGGAGCCATTCGGCTTTAAATAGAAGCATAAACCTCTCATTGTAACTCATCCCCCACTTCCTCCTCTATAACCCATCATAGCAGCAATCCTTTGCTCAATATGAATTATAAGAGATCCTAATAAGTCCCAATAACATAAGTGAAGCAAAAGAAACCAAGAAAAGAAGCCCGAGAGTCATTATTCTAGGTGTACAAAGCTAAAAGTCTCGATTTCGACCCGTTTTCAAGCTATAAGCTCAAACCCAGGTTCTGGATGTTCTACTTCTGCTCCTACACTCTTATAATGTTCATATGATCCTAAATAAACTCTTGTTAAAGTTTCATAACTCAATTCCTACTTATTTTCTATTTTGATCAAAAACCGTACGCCCGAAACCCTAATTTTATGTTTTTCTTAAAACTAAATGTTATAATGGTTAAATATTGTTATAATCTATAAATTGCTGAACTTAATGTTTATTATAACACTTTATTGATTATTGAAGGAATTTAAATCTTAAAAACGCGGTTTACTGTTTGAACCCTATTTGACCCGTTTTGCTTCCTAACTTAACGAATCGTTATTTTAAACTTTCGTTATGTTAAACCTTCCTATTTTAGCTTATATTAACAAGCTATAACCTGCTAATATCAATTAGAAACTTAAAATAAGCTTGCATGGCATTTTGGACTTGTTTTGTAAATATTATCCATGCAAGGGGTACATATCGTAACTTTCTGAAACTTATAACTAAAAGGACTGAAAATGTCATTTTATCAAAGTTATAACTATAGGGGTCTATTATGTCACTTTTCAAAGTGCAAGGTTTAATTTGTATATCTTTTAAACTTGAAGGACCAAACTCGTAAAAGTGCAAACTCCAAGGGTATATTTTGCCATTTTTCATTCTCAAGGGTCTAAAATGTAACATTTTGTAAAAATATAAAAACATGTTCAAAACATTACAAGACATAACTTTAATTAACACTTGTCGTGCTTAACATTTCCAGATATTGATCAAAACGCTTAAAACCGATTATATCGTATCACAATACTAGGGAGCTTCATATTAAGGGGTTTCATCTTGGTATTACGTTCTGACTGAGTTGTTGGGTTTACGATTTAAAGTGCCCTAGCTCCTCAAACGTTTACTGAATGACTTCTGAATTATGATGGCCCAAACGGTGATACAATAATTCCAAACTCTTCAATCAAACTCATAACTCTTAAAACTAAAGTTCTAGAGTACAATCTTCTTAAGACTTGACATATTTACTCAGGTTGCGTGACGTGGCTGTTTAATATCATTTTGCTATATCAACCTTCCCCGGTTAAGATTGTGATAAGGTCGTCAGCTTTCATTTTGTAATATTTATTACATCCACATATCAGGTAAGATTCATAACATTGCCTTTACTTATTTACATGTTTTATAAACCCGCAAGGGGGATACATGCTTGTTACAAACTCTATTACATACTCATAACAATGTGATTACTTTTCAAAGACTTAGTGAGTTCATAGCCTCACTTTTTAATCTCTTTAATGTTTCATAAACCCGTAAGGGGGATACATGCTGCAAATTACGAATACAAGTGTTTTTCCAGACTATATGCTAATCTGATGTACCATTACAATTAATGTCTAAGTTACTTTATGCCAAAAGTCCCTCATTATCATGGACCATTAATCACTTACGGGTGAACGCAAATATTATGGATAGATCTATCAGGATTGACGAATCCTGTTTGTGTTAGCCGGATAGGTAACCAAACACACTATATTTGAATTTCATAGGTATATGGCAATTACCTACACCGAGGGCCATTATCTCTCTCTCTCTATATATATATATATCACATCATTTTGGGTATATATATACACTAGTCAGTTTGTGTGCCATGAGCTTAGACCAGACAATAAATAAGACCAAATAAGACCAAACAGACCAAACAAGATGATAACGCAATAATACGCTGTTACCATGATAATTGTATTCGTTGCAATTATTACAAATAACAGGTATATAATAACGTGACCCAAGATCATAACAATACCATTTTCATAATAATTGTGTTTGTACAATTATTACACTATGACTTGTATTCAAACTGTTTATCAAACCTATGAATTTCACTCAACCTTTGTGTTGACTTTTTAGCATGTTTATCTCAGGTTATTGAGCAATATACGGCACGGAGTGGCATGGACTCGAAGATGGCTAAAACTTGTTATCATTCACATTGTATGTAACTAGATTTTGGGACCTGCCTTTGTAAAACTCTGATTTGAAATGAATGATAACGTATCTTTTGAACAAACGTCTCTTTTGGGTCGTTTTCTATGATTATGATTGTTGTTTCCATGAAGTAATACCCCAGATTAGCTTCCGCTGCTATATTGTAAAAATGGGGGTGTTACATTTTGAGGTGTTTCTAGTGCCTAAATTGTAGTTCAAAGAGTCTACTTTTCAAAAAGTCTGGCCTCGAATGATTTTGAGTTCTGGAAGTTAGTCAAATGGTCGTTGTAAGAAAAGTTATCAAAATAGTAAATACGGGTCAGATTTAGGTCAGAATTAGAGAGGTAAAACCGCTATTTAAAATTTGAATTAGGGTCAGCCAAAACACCAAAGTTAAGTTCTATATGTCTATAAACATTCCACAAAGTTTTAGCTTCTGATTAGTTGTCTAAGTATGGTTAGTAAGGTCAAAACATTTTTCAGGGTTTGGGGGCGCGGGGGGTTCAGATCCGACTTTGAGTAGTATTAAAAAGTTGGAAGCTTATTAGGGGCATTTAATTATGGGAATAAATTAGTGGAAAAATAAGTTAGATAGTAAACTTATGGAAGTTTATAGGTGATTTTATAGGGAATTTATGAGGGTTAGTAGGTATGTTTTAGAAAATTGGAAAGTGTCACTAAAATTCCGTGTTTTCCTGTAAAATGTAGCTAAGTAGACTTATGAGTAAATGAAAGGGTTAAAGTTGAGAAAGGTGTTGGGGTGACCCATGGAGGTATGTAAACCCCTTAGACATCCATCATATGATTGCTACATGAACTTAAGCTTTTGGCTTAGTCACGTGTAACACATTTATATTCTATTGTGTAGCTTTATATAAGACATTTGGAAGCTGCTTGAGCATCAGGTGAGTTTCATAGTCCTTCTTTTTACATTGCTTTTAAATTAGGATGGAAATGATGCAAATGGTTTTAAAATATTTTAAATTACTGTGATTATGTGTTTTAATTTGAATATGGACATTGTGTGACTGTTACATGACTTGATGTTACATGTTGATTGTGATTTATTTGCATGTTTCATATTTGGCATGTCAAGTGTTGTTGAGTTGATCGGATGAGTACGCCTACTTAGTTTTGGAATGGATCGGATGGGTACGCCTACCCAGTATTAGAATGGATCGGATGGGTACGCCTACCCAGTATTGGTTGTTGATATGATGATTTGGATTGCATGTTAGCATAAGTTCATGATAGTTTATAATTGCCTAATTGTCTTTATAATACAATAATTGAATTGATGGTTTGAAGTGTGAGTCTTACAACCTATGACTTCTCACACTTTGTGTTACGTTGTTAAGCATCTTTTTCAGAGTGAGCATCATGAAGATTATAGGACTGAGAGAGTGGCTAGAGAGACTAGTTTATTTTAGTTTGATTTGAATACTGAATGTTTGTTGGTTTGAACTGCTTAGACGTGTTTTGGCCGTATTGCATGTCTTGGTATTGATGTAAACCCCTTTTACTTTGATACAAGACGCCGAATATCTTTTATGTTTGTTTGGGTATTTTCATGATAGTCTGTGTCCTTTATGTTCCGTTTAGTTCATGTAGTTTTCTCTATTGTGACACCATTGTGTTGTGATGATATCCATTCTCGTTACGCCTTGCGTTTCCGCCTTGGCGTGGTGTGAGAATTGGTATAAGATCTTTGGTTATAGAGAAGTAGGTAGTTGAGCCATAGTGTCTATAACTAGGAGTCCTTTATATAGATGCATTTTAGGGCTTAAGTGGTTAGTATTATAACTATCATGCTTCCCCCTAATTTCATAGCTTTTATTATCTCCTTTTGCTTAATTAAGGCCTTACATGGCCGGCCATTTAGTGTAGAGAAGCTGGGGTTTGGAGGCTATAAATAGATCCCTCCTCTTCCTAGTTTCATTATCCCTCACGAGCTACAAACCTATAACAATTCTTTCTTTTATACATCTTGTTCTTTAATATGTATATCTTGTTTAATGAATGATCTAAAGACCAACAATTGGTATTAAGAGCCAAAGTGTTTATTTGATTAATCTGTAAACCGATTTCATATACACCTTAAAAAGTTCTTTCGGATCTTCATTGATTCGTAGCTTTTATTGTCTATTGTTATCACTAAATTTCCTAGATACCCACCATCGAATGAAGAAGAAGAAGAGCCTAATAAAGGCCCAAACTATGAGTTGTTGAGTTATACAGTATCCAACAGTGATTCAGATCTCGAGTCCACGGCTAGGAATGGACCCAAGTGTAGTGAGTTGGAAGACACATGTGAAAGTGGAGTTCGACCCAATACCTGACTATCCGTTTTGTTTTAAGTTTTAAGGCTTTAGTTTGTTTGACTTTGGTTGGAGCCATGTTAGGAATGTTTACTTTTGGATTTTAGTTTGGATTTATTTGAGTATTTTAATAATAAGGCTTGAGTGATTTCTGAGTTATTTTCCATGTGTGGTGATTTATTTGATGTGAAATATGTGTTATATGTCTTGTTAACATTGAGAAGTGTGGTCATAGGAGGGAGTACATCTGTAGAAGGGAGCATCTATAATTATGGTGGCCAACATAATTATACATGCTCCACAACACAAGTGGACTTGCGAGTATGATTTCACAGATTGATGTTAACATGTTGGTGGTTAATGCTGTGAATGCATGAGTATATAATGATATATGTGTTATAATAGGAATATTAGGGTGAGAATCCGTCCCCTTTCATCTAACGTATGTCGATATTATGTTCCTTATAAAAATGGCTCCAACCCGAAGAAGCGGTCCTAACAACAATAAGAACCCCGACATTGCTGCCATCATCGTGCAGCAATTGCAAACCATCCTACCTTAAATCGTCACTCAAGTGGCTAATCAGGTGAATGCTAATGGTGGGAATGGTGGAAATGGTGGGAACAACGGGTGTTCTTACAAAGGGTTCATGGCATGCAATCCCAAAGAGTATGATGGGAAGGGAGGTGCGATAGCACTTACCCGATGGATCGAGAAGATGGAGAATGTGATTGACAATAGTAGGTGTTCCTTGGATGGTGTGTGTGACCTACCCCCCTCGCCCCTAACCTAGTGGCCCCCGCCCCTCCCGCCTCTCTCCTCTCGTTGTGTGCAAATATACCGCGTGGAGGGACTCGCGCTACATGATGTGTGTGCCATGTGGATGTGCGCCTGTGATGATACGCTAAGAGAGACGCTGTAGAGGTATGTGTGAGAGACTCATCGCATCATAGTTCAAGCAAGAGGTTGCGAAGGGGCAGACAGATATAAGGCTTGCGATAAGGTATGTCAGGAACTGATTTTATAGGCCGTTGCTTATATGAGGAGTTTTGTCCTAGCAATGAAATGGGAAGAAGTTGGAAAATGAGTTAAGTTTTAGGAATAACATAGATTGGGTGGGAGCCAATCATTGACGGATATTAAGATAGGTTTCACCAATTGGCTAAGTTGGTTCAGAACATAGTTACTCCTAGTTAATAACGCATCAGATGGTACATAGCTGGCATTATGGCATCTTGTGATTCTGAGGAATGCTTACGTGATGACACATCCAACCATTAAATATGAGTGTATTCCTTGGAATAATTTTTCTTGAGGCAGTCAGTTCTTGTGGTACACATTGACGATGGGTAATGAGAAGAAAGGAATGGAGGAGACAAGTACAGTCAAGAGAGGGTCATCGGCAAAGAGAATAAAAGTAGGCAAAAAGTTGGAGACAGGTTTATATGGTGATCAATCCTACTAGAAATGAGGTTTGTGGGCTACGATACCAAGTGTACCCAAGTTGTTTTCTATCATACAGATTCATAGGGCTTGTACTAACATTGTGTTTTAACTGCCAGAAAACAGGTGTCAACTTGCCTAAAAGATTGTCGGCACCATATAGGCTTTAGTGGCTCCCTTGTGGAATGCAGTTAGGATCGGGTAAAGATCAAGTAGGGTTTGTTATGGACTGTGGTGTTATGAATCACCCTTCGCAATACTTGTCCTTGATAGATGAACTGAGTCACCTGCTTCAAGAGGAAATCTGTTGAACTTTGGAGCAACTGTAAACACCCGACAACAATGGGAATCCAAACTAGAGGAAACGGAGCACCCTTTAATGTTGAATGTGTAATTACGATGGAGGCCTTTACAGGATCACTAACATTGAAATGGGTACTTTTTTCTTTTAGACTCGATCATTCATGCTACTGTGAACTTTTTTATTATGGGCTGATTGGGACAACCAGTCCATCTCCACAATCACATCGAAACTTCCATGACCCAATGGTTTCAAATTTATGCTAAATAGGGAATTTCCTAGTTCTAGTTTGCAGTCACAGATAATCCTATCAACTTTTACTTTATTACCATCTGCTACTTCTATCACATAACCAGGATTTACAATACTAGGTTTCACATTTAGTAAAGGCGCAAATTCAGTATAAATGAAACTAAAATCAGCCCCAGAATAAAAAAGTACAGTAGCAAAATGATCGATTAAAGAAAAAGTACCCATTTCAATGTTAGGATCCTGTAAAGCCTCCATCGTATTCACATTCACATTAAAGGCCCTTCCTCTAGTTTGATTCCCATTGTTTCGGGTGTTACAGTTGCCCTCCAAAGCCAACAGATTTCCTGCTTGAGCAGGTGCTCAGTTCATCTTGGGACAAGTATTGCGAAGGTGATCATAACTACCACATTCATAACAAACCCTCTGATCTTTACCCATCCTAACTGCATTCACAGGAGCCACTTGCCTATATGGTGCCCGACAATCTTTAGCAAAGTGACCCGGTTTCTGGCAGTTAAAACACAATTTGCAAGCCCTATTTTCTGGATGATAGGAATAACACTTGGTACACTTGGGATAGGAGCCCACAAACTCATTTCTAGGAGGAGCTGTCACCATAAACCCTGTCCCCACTTTTGCCTTTTTATTCTCTTTCCATGACCCTCTTGACTTACTTGTCTCCTCCATTCCCTTTCTTTTCTCATTACCCTTCGTCAATGTACCACAACTGACTGCCTCATCAATAAGTATTCCAAGGATTACACTCTATATTATGGTTGGCTGGGTCACTCGGCATTTCCCTGAATCTCAAGGCAAAGCTAGCGATGTACACTATTGAATGCCGTGAGAGATATACTCAGGAGTAACTAGGTGACGGAACCTAACTGTAGGCCAATTGTGTCGATTACGATCTTGTATTGCCGGGCCCACTGATTCGGCTTCCCACCTATCTATGATTTCCAAAACTCAGTGTTCCAACTTTCCATTTCATTGTCTAGGACAAACTCCTCTTAAAGCAAACGCCTGTTATAATCAGTGCATCGAATACTCTATCTGCAGTTAGCAAACCTCTTGCTTAGAACATTGTATGTTTCAACAAATCGTCCAAAGCATTGTTCACACAAAATGAAGATAAGTAGCATCCTTCCACCTTTTGATTCTTAGAACACCACACTATTATCAATAACATTCTACCATATTCTCGATCCATAGGTAATAGTAGCTAATCGCACCTACTTTTCCCATCATACTCTTTGGGATGATGCACTGCCATGATATCCCTTTGTAAAGAATCACCATGTTGTTCCAACCATTTCCAACCATCTTTCCACCCATTCCCACCATTAGCATTCACCCTGCATTAGCCACTTGAGTGATCACGATTTGGCGCTATCGCACGTTCTGGGTGTGTGTAGCAGCTTGTTCAAGAGTGTGAAAAACCCCATAGAGCAGTCCCAATTGCCCCCGTGATCAACTAGTCCACTCACGGCCCCCCCCCACCCCCTCCCCGCTCAACAATCCCCCCCCCCCCCCCGCCCCCGCTGGGATTCTCAGTTTTTGCGGGGGTGGGAAAAGTTAGGAGTCGGTGGGGTTTTTGTACGAGTGTGATGGGAGTCGGGGATGTGTGAGTTATCTTGTTGTGGGGTCGCGGTGGAGTGGGTGGTGGTTGGTTGGTTTAGGGTGGAGGAACTAAAGTGTGTGGAATGGTGTTAATATTGTGTCGAATGGCTTGTGTAGCTTGGATTGTGTGATAAAGATAGGTCTAATAATCGTTGAAGGAGTGGCAAAAGGGGTGGCGTTGTATGATAGTTTGAATGTTGAGTGGTGGGTTTTGTCTGTTGTAGGGGATATGTTTTTTTATAGATGGAATAGGGGGGGTCGGGATTCGGGGATCCGCTCGCGTGGGCCTCTGATGGGGGGGTGATGGGGTGTTTTTTGTGGTGTATATTGTTGCGTGTGTGTATGGGGCAAAAAGGAATATGGGGATAGATATAGAATTTGATAATATTTTAGCACGAGAGCTTGGAGGGTGTTTGTAGTGTTATTGGGTGGTTGGATATGCCCCCCCCCTTATGAATAACTGCTATGGGGGGTTTATTGATGTTAAGTTTATGTTTGAATAGATTGAAGGTGAGGTGGTTTTGTGAGGTGGCGTTTGAATTTTATTTTATCTTTTTGAATTTTTGTTTTTTATTTCTTTGGTTTTTATGAAGTTATGGGAGCAATTATTAGTGATTTAAAAATTTAGTTTTGAAAGGGGTTTTGGGGAGGCGGAAGGGCGGGAGCGGCTTGTTTTAATACTAGGTGTAGCCGCGTTGGGTACACACCCAATTATAGGATCCCTGCCATTCGTCTGCTTAGTCGAGTTCTTTGTAATTCTTGTTTCGTGTAAGGGGAGCGGGTCAGTCAGGTGGCCAGAGAATAGCTAGGGAATATATCGGGGAGACTAATGGAACGAGTTCTCTCGTCCTCCAGCGGGTGGGGTCTCCCTCTCTCTAAAGAGTCGTCGGCTTCGAGTTACCCGTCAGGAGCATAGTCCGGGTTGATCCACACGGGGAGTTCGGATAGGAGTGTTTTTCCGTTAAAAGGATATATTTCTGTTGTGCCTGGGGCCAAGCCACTCGACAGGGGTGAGGAGGCCTAGGAGGATGTCTCAAGGAAGATGGGGGGGGGTGTATTTGGAGGGTGAGTGGTCTATCTGGAGGACCACCCCACCCAATCTCAATAGGGTGGGTAGGTGACAGCCGTGTCCTGGCGTGCCACGTCGGGGGGAGTGGTCTAGGGATGGGGAATAGCTGGGGATGGGTTGTGGGATGGGGCTGGTATGGGGGGGGGATCGTGGGATGATTCAGGGGTGAAACGGGGCTTACGCCGAGTTATCTATTCTCATGATTATGACGAGGGGTCGTTGGGTGTCTGGGGTTATAGTTAGAGTGTTGGGATAATACGGTCTATGTCATTCGAAATTTTGCCGTGTATTGTGTGTCATTCATCTGACCTCACCAAAGTCCTAGGGGTTTTTGTTGGATCAAGTGTTGGATGAGTGTGCAGAGTGAAATATTTGAGATGTTTGAGAAGTGAAATGTGTGATGAATGAACGAACAATAACTAACTCTACATCAATTTCTTGCGCCTCCACGGGCAACCAACTACCCACTAAGGAATATTGCAGGGGGGAAGGAAAGCTTGTGTGGAGGAGGGAACATTGGCCTGTTTAAATATAAGTACAATATAGTTAATGTAGCTGTGTAGAGTTTTGATTGTGGGGAAACTGGGAGGGAAGGAAAGGGAGGAAAAGAAAGGGAGGGGGTAAAAATGTTGAAAAACTTGATGGGGAATCGGGAGAGAAATCTATAAAGTGTTATGCGGGATTATTTAAATAGGATAATTTGGTTGTTTATTATTTTATTATTATCTTATAGGAGATCCGACGTGGGTTAGTCCGTTTTGTTGTTTGACAACTTCTGTTTTATGGGGGGTTTGGTTTTTATCTCTGAGTAGCTTTGTTCTGTTGGTTTAGTGGTTGATTGGTTGACATTTGTTGTGTTGTTTTAAGAGTTGGGTTTGGGTAAGCGGGGTGGGTGTTAGGATGCGCTAATTGGTGGTGTTGATGGCGGAGGATGGTGGTGTGGGACTTGTTCTGTAAATTTTAATAGGTTGAATGGTTTTGGGGTGGAGTATTAGTGTGGGTTAGCTTGATAGAAGTGGAGGGGGATTGGTATTTCAGGTGGAAGTGGAGATTAATATGTAGGATGTGTGTTGTAAGGTGGGAGCAGAGTTTGGTGAAGTGTGTGAGATACATATTTGTTATATTCGTTGTGAGTTTGGTAGGGAGGGGGTTGGGGAATGTGTACCCAGGGCTTGTGAAACTTTTGAAGAACGAGTTTTCACTTTCAGACCTTGAAGTAGTCCTCATCAATCCATATAATGGAGAGTCAATAAAATAAGCTGGAATCCAAATTTCTCGGATATTATACATCTTTGTCATCCATTTGTGACTTTGCAAACCAAAATCTTCAATCAATTGTGCACATTTCTCTTCAAACTTCAATGGTTCAATGAACATATTCTAAACGATCTTATCAAAACGTTCTTGGAAATCTGTTTCATCGTATATTTCTTTACAAATTTGTTTCGGATCAAAGAGAGTAATTAGTTGAATCACATGAGATACAAAGATAAATCACCTATGATTCAAAACTCAATCACATGAGATTTCATCAAAAACAGTTTTCTGAATAAAAATACCTTTGATGGAATTTTTTGCATAATATGCCACATGCAAAGTCTGTGTTTGGCTTTCTTAAAAACGACTTCAATAGCTCTCTTCATGGCTCCATTTTGATCGATCACAATCATGGTTGGTTCTTTTAAGAAAGCGGTCATGAATGCATTTAGCAGCCACGTGTATGATTTTGTATCTTCATGTAAAAGCATTCCCAAACCAAGTGTGACACACTTTCTGTGATTATCGATGCCAATGAATGGTACAAACTTCATGTTGTACCTATATAAAAATCTTTTTGTTAGTACTTTGTGAGTACAAAAGAATCGCATGTGTTTTTCATTGAATCACGTGTGATTCAAGTAGAATCACATGAGATTCAACTTGAATCACATGAGATTCAACTTGAATCACATCAGATTCCTAAATTAAGAATAATTATAAAGAATCAGAGTGATTCACTTACTTGTTGTTGTTGAAGGTTGCATCAAAAGATACTATGTCTGCAAACTCCTTGTAGTTGCATTTGGCAACTTCATCAGCCCAAAACATGGCAACCAATTCACTGTTTTCTACCTTATACTGAAATGTAAAGTTTGGAACATACATTTTTCTGTTTTCCATTTTGTTTATAAATATTTGTGCGTCACTTTCACCTATAAAGACATTAACGTCCCTCTGATGATTCTTAAAATCATCAGTTGTCCCATGAACATATTCATATCCGCCTTTCATGCTACTTAACAAGTTGTGTGCACGTGTTGCACCAATTTTATTTGTTACAGCTTTGGCAACAAACATTTTCTCTCCATGAGTCATCTTTCTTTATTTTTTTGTCAAGTGTTTGTACTCTTTTGGGATAAGCATGTGATTGTGTTTGGCATGAAATGGTTCTAACTTGTATCTTCCAGTAACAATATTCAAAACTAATTTTATTCGAACTTTGTAA
The DNA here is from genome assembly GCA_026074375.1 of Tanacetum coccineum. Lineage (NCBI taxonomy): Eukaryota > Viridiplantae > Streptophyta > Magnoliopsida > Asterales > Asteraceae > Tanacetum > Tanacetum coccineum. The sequence goes on from BQNB010001173.1 coordinate 17,980, forward strand.
CCTGTTACATGAGTTGTTGTATTTCTTTTTGGTTTGTCACAATATTCAGGATCAATAGTGTCAACATTAATACCTTTTGGAACACCTTCTCTGTTACACATGATGTACTTATGTTGTATCGCTCCTGATTTTGTTAACCTTTACCCTGATTTTTTAACTTTAAAACCTGCCATATCAGCGTATTTTAATTACATATCTATAGCTTCAACTATTGTATCGTAGTAGGTCCCCTCAACTGGTATAGATATTCCTTGTACATGAGGCTCATAATATATCGATCCACCAGGTGTTTCATTTTGCTCGTATAAAGTTCCTCTTGGTGTTTTCATACATTCTGTATATCAAAAAACAGAATCACATGAGATTTATGATAATATAACCACTGAATCACATGCAATAACTAAAAAAGAAACAACATAAAAGGTTAGATTAAACAAAATCATATGAGATTCAAAATAATCTCATGAGATTCATCAAAATCACATGAGATTCATCATAATCACAAGAGATTCATAAGAATCACATGTGATTCATGTCTTCCTAAATGTAATTTTCATGAATCTCATGTGATTACAACACACTTTCAAGCAGAACATTATAACTCTAAAATAATAGAACTGAATCACATGATATTCATGTTAAATAATTGAATAATAATAATTGAATAATTAAGAACAATACAACTCTAAAATCACATGTGATTTTCATTATTCATAATGAAAATCACATGTATTTTTACCTGTAACTTCTTTCATAACAGTATCTGGATTCCGGTTAAGTACCTAGGTGTACCACTGGTTTCGTCTAGACTTATGATTCAGGATTGTAAGGAGTTGGTTGAGAAAGTTCAAGCTCGTATTCATGATTGGAAGAATAAATCTCTTTCCATTGCGGGTAGGTTACAACTTGTTAAATCGGTCATTGGTTCTATGCACATCTTTTGGGCCTTAGTGTTTATTCTCCCTTCTCGCGTTTTATGTGATTTGGAGCAGATTATGCGGGGATTCCTTTGGAGCCAAGATATGCAAAAGGGCAAGTCTAAAGTCACTTGGGAAGTTGTGTGTCTCCCTAAAGATAAAGGTAGTCTTGGCTTGAGAAGGCTTGATCATTTCAACAAGGCGTTAATGGTTTCTCATATTTGGAAACTCTTTTCGCTTAAGGAGTCACTATGGGTTAAGTGGGTGCATGCATACAAGCTAAGGGGAAGAAGTTTTTGGGACATCCCTCTTCGTGGTAACATGTCATGGGGATGGAGAAAGGTATTACAAATCAGACCGCTTATTAGGGAATTTGTTTGGCATAATATTGGAGATGGAGCTCTCACGTCATTATGGTATGATCGTCGGTGTTCCAGTAGTCCGTTGGCTAACTCTATCTCGACACGTGACATGTTTAGAGCTGGGCTAAATCCTCTCTCTAAGGTTAGGAACATTTTTCTAAATAATGTATGGACCTAGCCTTAGGAACTTATTGATAAGTATCCTTTTCTTAGTTCAATTGTCATGCCAAACCATGTTGATAGAGCTGATTTGTTGGAATAGAGTGATGAGGATGGAAATGTTAAGTCATTTTCTGTAAGTATGGTTTGGAGGTCTATTCGGCCTAGAAGTAATAAAGTTACTTGGGTTGACGTCGTGTGGTTTTCTTCGTGTATCCCACGCCACGCATTTAATTTATGGCTAATTGTTAAACAAAGATTGAAAACTCGAGATAAACTTAACAGTTGGGATGTTTCGAGCTCTCTTATTACTTCGTGTCTGTTATGTGAATTGCAACCTGATTCACATGAACATCTATTCTTTGAGTGCTCTTTTTCGCAACAAATTTGGAATCACATAAAGACGTATGCAGGGATGGATTCTTCGGTTCTTGTTTTCTCCCATATTTTGGCTTCTCTTATTCTGATTGCTAAAAGAAGGTCTGCTAAGAGTATTATTGCTAAGTTGGTTGTGGCGGCTTGTGCCTACTTTATTTGGCAAGAGAGGAATTGGCGTCTTTTTAAGAAGAACAAACCGCCGATGAAGCAAATTATTGATTGCATTATGAACTCTATCCGTCTCAAACTCCTCTCGTGCAGATTTAAAAGTCTAACAATGGTGTGCTGTTCTCTAGGCTTTGGAAGTTGCCTGATATGGTGTTTATCTAATGTTGATGGCTGTTATGACTTGTTTATGTGTTATTAGGTGGTTGTAATTGCTAGCTAGTATTCATATGGCATGTCATATGATTTAGAGGTTGTTCAAGCTTGAGCTTGAGGTTAATGTGGTAGTCAACCACATTTCATTATACTTATTGGCTTTTTTGGGCTTTTAATATATTTTACCGGGGTAAGTCCCCTTTACCTAAAAAAAACAGTATCTGGATCTGTAACTTCTGGTAAAACATTATCTCCATTTGATTCAACCTCATTCACTTGTTCAACAATTTGTTTGTTCAAATCGATCACTTTAGTTACTTCTATAACATTTATTAAATGATCTTCCTCTATTTTTTGGCGATTTTACAAGAAGTTGTTGAATTTCCGGCGATCAGATGGTGGGTTTTTATGAATTTCGATGATTTACAAAGTTGTTTACGTGATGGATGATTAATAGATGTTTTTACGTTTTTAGTGATTTTGATGTGTTTCCGGCGAAGTTGTTGAGATTCCGGCGAGGTTGTTGGGATCTCGGCAGGTGGATTTGTGTGGTGTCGGTGTGTGTGTGTTTTTTAGGAGAGAGAAAGTGGAAAATAAATGAGGGGTAAACAATTTTTTTATTTTTTTTATGTGATTGGGGGTTTATTTTCACGCCATTGGATTTGATTGAAATTAAGGGTCAAAATCTTTTGATTTGTTCTTTGATTGGTACTAGTTCTATGGGGATCTCACCTCTATATATATATAAAGTTTGTTGTGTTGTTTTGAACAGATATAATTTTGTTTTCAATACGTAGTATTTGTTTTCCATTTTGAGTTGTATGAGAAACTAATTTATTTTGAAATTTGCCATTTACTTTTAGTAAATGACAAATGACACAAAAAGGCATTAAACTTATAGTCTTTTTCCAATCAAGGTAGTTCACTTTTTTTCTTGCACATAAAGGCGGCCAACTTTTTCTTCTAACGATTTATGTGTTTTTATCACTTTTCGTTAACACACTAGCCCCCATTTTGTTATATCCTAAAATTTGTGTTAATTAAAAATGAATGTCACAAATTGACAATTATCCAAACTTGGTTTTATTTTGTATACCGCCTCAGTTGCATCTTCTCCAAATCCCGCAGTAAATACTTGCCCAAAAGTCTTGGTTTTTGTCTCAACCTTTTTTTTGATCGCATCTTCAACAGCCGGGTATGTCAACATATCCATTAGCTTTTGCTTATCTTGTGTTGATACAAAAGTTCGGTCGGATCGTACCTGGCCCGAAAAGGCGGCTATTCGGGTATGGAGCGCCTTATTCTTGTACCAAGTGAATTTGTTGAGGAACCCTGCACAATGAATAAAACACCGTTAACCTTACCGTAGGGACGGACCCCACGATTAGACTCCGGCGTGAGAGTAAGTAATCGATTTAAGATAGAGTAATCGAGAACGATTAAGGTTATAAGTCATGAAGTGATCATGATTATAATGTGTGTAATGTGTTGTTGTTGTGTATATTGTGTGTCAAAGTGTGTCCCTGCATCAATGATAATTGTATTATATTTATAGGCTACGTACCGTAGGGTTTCCTTATCTTTAGGCCCTAGATTCATTTGATATCTTCAAGATTTGACAATATCTTCAGGATCATCTTACCTATTTAAATAAGTAGAACATATCTCTTATTTAAATAGATTATCTCTTCCTAAAATATCTCATGGAGTTATTAACGGTAAGGCGCACGTGTTGGCGCTACGTTCTAGGGCCCGCGGCCCAGACAGTGTCCGTGACCGCGGCCCGCTAGCCCAGTAGCAGTAGTAAATGGGTAAGCCTATAACCGTATAAATAGGTCGGGCCATACTATACGTCAACATGTCCCCCCTAGTCTAGTAGGCGTGGCCGTGGCCGAGTAGGCATGGCCGTGGCCGTGGCCGAGGTCACGGTTACTAGACTACCAAGAATAAACGAAACGGAAAACATTTACTCTCCTTAATCGTCACGTGGGCCTTCCGCAATTAATCCCGGCCCGGAGGCATACTATACGTCATCATGTCCCCCAGTCTAGTAGATATGGCCGTGGCCGTGGCCGAGGTCACGGTTACTAGACTACCGAGAATAGTCTAATTATAAGGATGCGTATCCCTGTATCCTGCAAGACTCAACTACACATACTTTTTCTTATAGAAATAAAGTAGTAGTATTTTATTAGTAGCATTAAACTTAATAAATTGTGCTTAAAATGAATAATTTGGTTGGGCCGGTCCTGACGACTCTACTGGTGCCGTTCGTCGTCTTCTCGGGCCTTGAATAGTGCTGCCAACAAAGAAGAACCGGTTAGAAGGGGACCCGGGGCCGGAGCCCCAGGATCCACCCTCCGACGGTCAAGTTAGTATCATATATATTGATAAAGTATAAGAGATGGTTAGTAAATAACCTGGTATCTCCCCTATAGAAGGATCCTACCCCTATATTTATAGGGTATGGATTAGGGTTAGGTCGGATGTGGGCCGCTCTTCTATCGGGCCTCGCCCATTACCGGCCCATTCTGGACTATACATCTACAAGTCCCCCAGTCTAGTATGATATAGCTCTTGGCTATGTTGTGCTAGACTTATGCTTTGTCCAAAGGTGTCTTCCTTTTGACCCGTAGGCCCAATTGCCCGTGCCCGTGACCCGTAAGTCCATGTGTCTACTATGGCCACCCATTACGGCTGTCCATGGCCCGTAGGCACAACTCAGCAAGTAAGCCCATAATAGTATAAGTGGGCTGGGATGGTCTAAACTATATGTCATCATGTCCCCTCCGTCTAGTAAGCGTGGCCGTAGCCGCGATTACTAGACAAAAAGGACTACCCTTACCGTCGCGGAGACGTTCGCACTTTCCAATCATACGCCGCCATATCTATCTTCAAACTGTGTCAATCATGCCCTATCTTAGGCAGCACCCACGTACATGTGTTGGGTGATTGTGCTCGGATGCTTGGTTTCCCGTAGCTAGACGGTAAAGACCCCGTAAGAAGAATATGTTTTCTATAGTCTGGGTAACACTAGCATCGGCAAGATACCATTCTCGTTTGTTTCTGACGAGAGGATAATGAGAAGGATTTATAATGATGAAGGCGGCCCCGTATAATAAAGGCCGACGGAAGACGTACTTCCGTAGCCGGGTAATGCGAATATGGCATTTGACTTACGGCTGACGGAAGACGTACTTCCATGGCGGGTGATGCGAATATGGCATTCGACTTACGGCCGACGGAAGACGTACTTCCGTGGCGGGTGATGCGAATATGGCATTCGACTTACGGCCGACGGAAGACGTACTTCCGTGGCGGGTGATGCGAATATGGCATTCGACTTACGGCCGACGAAAGACGTACTTCCGTGGCGGGTGATGCGAATATGGCATTCGACTTATGGCCGACGGAAGACGTACTTCCGTGGCGGATGATGCGAATATGGCATTCGACTTACGGTCGATGAAAGACGTACTTCCGTGACGGGTGATGCGAATATGGCATTCGACTTACGGCCGACGGAAGACGTACTTCCGTGGCGGATGGGAGTGGGTAGGGTAGATATAGTCCTTGATACGCACTACTATCCAACTTCTGATCTTCTAGTCCTTAAGCGTTAATCTCCGAACTCTTAACATAGATATAACTATGTAATTTCCGTATTAGCCAGCCATTTTAAGCTATACAAAGTCTTCCCCCCCAATATGTAGGCATACGGAATTACTTACAATGTTCCTAACAAGTACAAAAAACAACTAAATAAAGTCTTCCAAAGTGCTTCCAATGCTGAAGATGACGTATTTGTCTACTAGTCTTGATACTTGTACTCCAGCTTGGATCTTCTGTGTCTTTTACTTATTCTAGAACCATTGTAGTATGTATGAGTTGAATTAACTTCCCCCTAATTCATGCAGCATGTCTTGAAAAGCTTTCTTCATAGACTCCTTTTTGGCGAAGTTTCTAAATCAGCTTCCCCCCAAACCAACATCCGTATCTTTAGCAGATTCTGAAAATTTGATGTAGCTCGAACGATCTTCTAACATTGACATTTAAGGTGCACATTGGAATTTTGTAGAAGAATCATCTAATACCTGAGGTACACACTTTATCCCTTTTAACAAAGTTGAAAACGTAGCACCAAAATCAATTAAGACCCGGAAATGCACTTTTCTTCCTCCAGGATAATGCTGATGCGAATTGCTACACCAAAGTCAACTAAGTCCCAAGTGTGAGCAATTTATCCCTTTAAGAAATCATCCTTCACATGTGTACATTTTACATCAACTAATACTGCTTTTATACTGTATCATGACATTTGGTCTTGGTGAATATCTGTTCGGGGGTACATGCGAGAAATCAGCAACAAATCTTCTCACATATATAGAATACTTCACAAACCATACTAAGTAAAGTAGTATATACTACTTCCCCCTAGAAGTTGACCTGATTACCTCAAAGTACACGTTTCCCCCATAATGGTTTCAAACTCTAAAAAGCATCATTGACGTGTACGACCATATACTTGAGAAGTTCTTGTCATATGCAACAATCTTGAAAAGTTATGAAAGACATTGAAGAACATTGAAAGATTTTGCTGAGACTGTGAAGTATCATTGACGTTCTGTAGCTTCAAATATCCTGTAAGAATTGAAGATTACATCTCAACCTTTAAACTCTCTGGCTAACTTACCAACCTCGAGTATATGGTCGTACACGTCACTTATGGCTAAAAGAGCTCTAGGTAGAAAAGAGAAAAGTGAGATTCGTGGAGGTCATTTTGTGACCAAGATTGAAAATAAGTTAGGATTTTACAATGAGAGGGAATTGGCTAAGTGTTCTGAGCCAATTAAGAGTAATTCTTGGTATGATAAGATGTTTGGAAAAGAATTTAATAAGAAAACAAAGAAATTGAGTCCAATTACTCCATTGAAAGCACCACCTCAAACTAGGAATTTACCGAGGAGTAAACCAAGTGGGTTAGATTCAAGTTAGGGAGATTGGAATGCAAGTTTAAATGAGATCAAGGAAAGGGATGTATGGAGAGATGTGATGCATATGAGGAATGGCTACATACTTGAGCATTCTATGCCTATGCTACATCATTTGGCCAATGCATGCAACCCACTTCAATCTCAAATAAGGGATACCAAATTAACTCCATGATCACTTGACATTCTAAATCCGAATCCATTACCTTTTTGACGTTTTAGTGAATCTTTAATATAGGATCTTTTTAGCATTAAGTGTTGTGTTTGCTTTGGTGTTTGTGAAATGTATGCATAAACCAAAATTTGGTGAATGAACTAAAATTGCCTTGTTTCGCAGAATTTGAACCGAAAATGAAAGTACCAAAAATGAAAGTACTAAAAATGAAAGTACCGAAAATGGCTAAATTGGCTAAGGTTAAATCAACTAAGTGGCTAAATCGGTAAGTGGCTAAATCAGTTAAGTGGCAATTTCGGCTAGTGGCAAAATCGGTTAAGTGGCAATTTTGGCTAGTGGCAAAATCAGTTAAGTGGCAATTTTGGCTAGTGGCAAAATCGCTTAAGTGGCAATTTCGGTGAGTGGAAAAATTGGTTAAGTGGCAATTTCGGCTAGTGGCAAAATTAATTAAGTGGCAATTTCAGCTAATGGCAAAATCGGTTAAGTGGCAATTTTGGCTAGTGGCAAAATCGGTTAAGTGGCAATTTCGGTGAGTGGCTAAATCGGCTAATGGCAATTTTGGTGCCTTCAAAGTGGCAATTTCGGTGCCTTTATAAATTCCGGAAAACCAACTTTTCAAATCATTAAAAAACATACTTTTTGACGTTTTTTCTTTGGTTTTTTGCACAACTAAGTATAACTAAGATACTTTTAACATTAAAACACAAACTTTATGGTTTTTAACACCATAAAATTTTGTACTTTTTGGATCAAGTATGACTACCCAAAAAGCACTAAATAAGCCACGAAATACTTGTACAAATTAACTAGAAACATTAGAAAGAAGAAAGTTTCAAGCTTTTGTGCAAAATAACCATCATCTAAACACTCCCGTGGCTTTTGGCTTAAAAATAAGCCACAAAATTAGCTTTTAAGCCACGAAAACCCCCCACAATAAGCAAACCATAAACACGAAACGCCCCTGGTTAGCTCTGATGCCAATTGTTAACATGATAAATTCACTAACTAAGATAATTCGAAGGTTGGGAGGATAAAAGAAATAGAAAGCCTTGTTCGATTTAGATTAGAGAGAAAGTGTAGAGAGGGAAAGATGTGTAAGTCTAGAGAGAGAAAAACACACACACCTTATGATACAAAATGATTATCCTTACCCTCCTATAGAAGTATATGAGGGTATTTATAGGTCTTGTGACTTCTATCTATCATAACTAGACATTATTAGTCCTTATACGTCACACCTATAATAAACTATATAATTCCGTATAAGTCGATATATTTTAAGGCTAACAAGAGTCTATAGCGACGATCCCCATAAGATAAATTTATTTATTTCATGTTGAATTTGCAAAGTAAAAGTTAGGGGTCATATAGATAAATTATTGGGTAAAAAGTGTTTTGAATTAACGTTAGGATATTATACTGTTAGAGACTTAAGTCCTATTAATGGGTATTTATCAATTGGGTTAATTAGATGGTTTTATCATATGATCATGATATGATCATATACATGTAAGAGATAATGGTGGTTTGATGGTTGTGTTTTGTTGACTTTTTTTAGATTGGATAGGAACTAAGCGATGTCTTGTTTATGGAAATGAATTCTTTTTTGTTGCGCCATGTTTTTTTAATTGAGTTAATTACATAAATGGTCATTGTGGTTTGTCGGGTCCAATCATTAAAGTATGATATAGTTACAGATCTAGACCAATTTTACTTTTATTAAACTCCCTCATTCGGTATTACACTTGATAATCACATGAGGGTAATTATTTTCTAGTTTTTCACTTTTTCCACCTGGCTATTTATTTTTCCCATTGACTCTCATAGAGCCATAATCCCTAACTCAAGAAACACACGCACAAATATTTGAATACAAAACACACACACTCATGGTTGAATGCAACACTTGTTATTCACCTTTGATAGTTCGCACATTATGGATTGTAATTAATCCAGGAAGGATATTTTGTTGTTGCGGCAACAAAGTAAGTTGTGATATTTTGTTACTTTGTAAGTTTGGTTGTGTTGATTTTGACCCATATGATACATGTATGTAAGGTTTGAATTTGTCTCTTGGTATGATCAATCAATGTGTCGAAGAGTTGTTTAGATCATTCCTAGATTGTTTAGATTGTTGCGGTCAATGAACAACCTTGAAGCTACATTAAATGCCAAAAGTTAAGAAAGTTTGAAGATTGGAGATGATTTTAGGTCTCGGTTGGGTCTTTTTCATTGTGTACTATGTTATACATTGACCTATATTTTGTAAAGGTCATATGTTAGAAGTTTTGGTACTATGATTCACCTATTAAGATGTTGGAATTCTAGCTTTTGATGCTAATGAAATGTTTTGGTTTGGTTGAATGTTACAAGTGTTTGGCATTGTCACTTGTTAAAAAAGGTCTTGTAAAGATCATCCCCTAAGCACTCAAGAAACCAACTCCATGAACCTTTTGTTCTTGATTGTACGTTAGCATATGTAACTAGGTATGTTCCATTGTTTGGGTCAACTCTAATAACAATCATAATTTAACAAGGACAAGGTCCAAATTAAAAACACCCATCAAGACCCAATTGCTCTATGTTTCCAGCCTCAAAACCCTTCTTTAATGCTCCTAAACAAACATATATCCTCTCGAGTTGCCTTGTTTTATTCTAATGTAAATGTCCCTTTCTACTTCCAGTTCTACTGTTGTTTATGGGTTTGTTTCTTGCAATTTTAAACACAATCCCGCAACTGAGAATATTATTGAGCACAATCACCAATGACTTTCTCCTTTTCTATCTTTTTTGCCCTGTAAGTATTCATTGTCATACCTCATAAATTTTAGGTCGTTATTTTAAACTTTTTCATGCTCAATTTTAATTTTTATAAGTTACGTGTTAAATTGACAATATTCCGGGATGTTGTCCCGCGTAAAAACTAAAAAACGTCATCGGATGCGTTTTGACTTCGAACTTGGATTAGTCTAAGTATTATATGCATGATTTTATCATTTTAAAGTACTACGTAGGTTACGTACACTTCCGTTTACGATTTCTACGTTTATCGCGTGCATTTTACGTTTTTCGCGTTTTAGGTCAAACGGTGACCCAAAAAGTTGTCTCCTTTGCATGTAAACCCTAGTTATCGTACGTTTCTTGTTTCAATGCCAAGAATTTTGTGCATCCCCTCCCCCTCTACTCCAAATACACACACACACAAATACTTAATTAATTCAAAGAGCATCTTTTTACTTTTTCATCCATTAAACAAACACATACGCAAGAAAATGACACTCTTATCATCACCATCCAATGCACCATGCATGAGCTTGTGAGCTCTTACACTACTTTGTCCCTTTGCATGGTGAGGACTACAAAATCACTAAGCAACTTTAAGGATTCATTCATTTCATTTCTAAATGGCTAGTAAAATTTGTTATGGGTCCCTTCCTTGTTCTCAAAACCCACGAACCATGTACCTTAAGGGTGTGGTTCAAGCCACTTGGCTTGAACCAAGGGATACTCTAAACCCTTAAGTCCTTCTATAAATACCACCTTATAACATTCCTAGGTCATTTATTCATTTGCAAGCCCCTAAAAACTTTTCTCTCTTCTCCCCTCTTCCTCCAAACCCACGGTCAAAAACACACACACATACATACTCCATTTTCTTTGATTTCTAGCAAGATCCAAGTGTTCTAGGTTGTTATTAAGGGTTATCTATGGTGTGAAGTGTTGGTTTGTTGATCTAAAGGGTTTATATTCAAGATCAAAGTTCGAGTTTCAAGGGTTTTCATTGGTTTTTTAAGATCTAGGGTTATATAGTATAGATCTTGTGTTTATAGCTTATTCTTCTCATCTTATAAGTAAACTCTTGATCCTTTCTTTGATTTCTCTTTTGTTTTTGAGTTCTTATTCAAGATTATGACTTCATGTGTTTGTGTATCTTTTAAAAATGAAAGTGAAATAAGATCTTGTTAATTCTTATTGAAATAAAAGTAGTATGTTAATAGTTTTGTGATTGAGGTGAAGTTGAGATGAAAAGTGTGTTGCAGCAATGATGAGGATGTGATTAGAATAGTTGTAAGTGTGGTGTTAGGATATATCATTTCTGCTGACTAAGTCATTTCTGCTGATATAGTTCATTTCTGCTGATAGTATATCAAGTACTTCATTTCTGCTGATAGTTAATCATTTATGCTGATAGTAATATTGTTTCTGCTGATAACGCAGTTTTGTAATAGTTAGTTAGGATATGCATGAGAAATGTTAGGAAGTGATAATGCATATCAGTCAAAACCCGTTTAGATAGATTGGGCCTGCTTCGGGCTTCTACTAGTATATAAGAAACCCAACTGGCAAATGTGGAATGGACACCTCTAGATCTCAAAAAACACAATTTCCACTTTGTTAGTCATTTTTAATGTATTGGATCAATATTTCTTAGTGATCTGTTTCTTTCTTATTATCTCTGTTATCATTCTTAGTGCATTAGAAACATCATGAACATATTTTTGCAAAACGGAAAACTTCCAAAAATGGTAACTTTTGGCATATATTATCGAGATGAACATGGAAGTTAAGCATTTAGGTTTAGATAGTGCGTTTTTTAAAAATGGACTTAGGTAAAACTAGGGTTTTCACAAACCCTAATTAAGAAAACAAAAAAGTTACGGTTTACTGCTGCTCTTTAATGAAAGATACAAGATTCTGTTATAAACAACAAACCCTAATTATCTTTAAGTCACTATGGTTCCTGATTCGGTTAGGGTACATATATATATCTGCTGTTGATCTTTAAATTGTTATTTGTGATTCGATTCTTTATAGAACAGATGCAACAAAGGTTTGAAGACATAAGGTTATTGATGATCGTCTCTTGATAAAAGGAGATGTAGCAGCTGGTGTGACAAGAAAAGTAGCAGGTCTTGTAGATGTCAAGGTACAACAGGTAATAGATGATTTTCATGTTTGGATTATCAAGGTCAGTTTTGAATTGTTGTATGGTTTTAGTTGCTGTCGTTGATGGAAAAGATGGTTAGAAACCCTAATTCATTAGTTTAGGGTTTGATTTAATGTTGAATGTGGTTGTGGACTTAGCATGCTGATAACTGAATCAAGATTCGCAGATTAAAGTGTTTTAACAACAGACGTGGGTAAGGGTTTATTGTTAGGGTTTTGTGAAACCCAAATACTGAGAATAATACTACTGTGATGATTTGTGAATTGATGGAACTGGTTTGTCTCGATCATAAGTTTTATCATTGGGTTTTCGTACATTAAGGCTGTAGAGTAAACGTGGTTTTGAAAGAACTTAGTACTGCCAATGATAAGTTTAAGTGCTGTCAATGTTGTTTATGCTGCCAGCAGGTTGCTGTGTATTTACTCACAAACAGATATCGATTAAAGGCCATGATGTTTTGTTGATTGTGTTGTTCCTTATGAGTTCGTTAATTGGTTAACTGAATAATTTGAGTTAGCAGAAGTCGTGGTTATTATTGGTTGAGTTAATACGGCTTGCTAAATGTTTGTACTGCCAGAATCTGTGACAGAATAGCAATGACACAGCGACAAAAAAAGTGTCACTAACTGTATGGGAGGAAGGAGACCAGAGTTAGTAACAGCTTAGTGACAGATCAGCGATGGTTCAGCAACAGATTAAGGGTCGCTAACAGAATGGGAGGAAGGAGTCACAGTTTAGTGACAGTTTTAGCGACAGTTTAGTGACAGATAATGTGTCGCTAAGAGCAGCTTACTAATAGCTTTGGGACTAGAAAAAGTGTTGCTAATTGCTTTGGATGGTTTGTACCGCTAGCGCTTTTCACTTAGTACCGATGGGTTTGATTTTTAGTACCGCTAGCATTGTCCGATGTTGGACAACAAACGCATTTTGGATCTCGGATAGATGATGATATTATTGCTCGTTTTTGGGGATTATTATGAAGAAAATTGTTTATTGCTTATTTGATGTTGTAGTTGATTTTCACAGGTGCGTGTCTTATCATATCTTGAAAGGTTTCAATCCCCTTTTTAAAGATAACTTGTTCGTGCTTAAATGGTGTTGACGAAGACTTGATGAATCTAGCAAAGGTGTACGATCTACCTTATGATGCTTACTACGTACATTTGCTATCACTTTAAGGAGTTACGTTATTGTGCTCAGTGTCTCATATAGAAGATGAGGATTTTGTCAAGAGATTGCGATCTACTTATATTTTGGTCTTGGTATAAGTTTGACGTCATGTGGATAGTGCAAGACATAAGACACAAGTTTGGGAAATTCTACTTCTTCAACATATGGGTTATACTCATTTTTCTTCATCAATAATTACTACTTGGAGCCTACTGAGTTCGAGATTCAAGAGATGGTTAGCATACTTTCAGGGGAAGCTTATTGTTAACATGTTTAACCATCTACATGTACCACTTAAGGGGAAGTGTTCACAAGTTGCTTATCTACAGAAGACCCCTATTAGATGATTACAAAAAGGGGAAGAAGATTCATGATTTGCAGCTTATTATTATGGTGGCATGTTCAAGGAGATCTTAAGTCAAGGGGAAGCATTGTTTCTCGTAAATGAAGATGTATTGTTAATAGCAAATAGAGGAAGATTGTTGGGATTTAAAGATTTTTGATGATCACAAAACCAAATATGAAAAAAGAAGAAATGAGGAAACAACAAAGGACTTAATGTGCAATATAAAGTGACTTCTATCAAGCCTAGTTTTCTTGTAAACCTCTACCTCTGCTAGTATATAAAAAAAGGAAAAGAGGTTAGGGTGAATAGTTTTTAGCATCCAGAAAAGCTAGAACTCTAGAGAGTCATCTAGCAAACACACTGTGCGTAATGTGATATAGTAGTAGTAGTTAATTTTTATTAGATAGTTGGTGCGCTCCATATTCAGATGAAAATAATGAAAGGCTTCAATTTCCGTTAAAACCTTGTTTGTAAATATTGGTTTTCAATTATTATCTGTTGTGCATCTCAATGTTACCTATAAAACTAAATCCTAGATGGGCTATCGATTTCAACAACTCCTTTATAAAAAGGAATCCCATGCTTAATGTTATTTCGATATTTGATGGACTAGATAAGTCTAAACTGTTTGGATGCGGAAAAAAATCCTTTAATAGCCGTTACGTGAGGAGGATGATGTTGCGGTTGTGGCTTTTAATGAGGATTTGATCATGGAGGAAAAGTTCCTGAAGCAGAATGCTAAAGTTGATTGGTTTTTGGCAACTTCATCAGCCCAAAACATGGCAACCAATTCATTGTTTTCTACCTTATACTGAAATGTAAAGTTTGGAACATACATTTTTCTGTTTTCCATTTTGTTTATAAATATTTGTGCGTCACTTTCACCTATAAAGACATTAACGTCCCTCTGATGATTCTTAAAATCATCAGTTGTCCCATGAACATATTCATATCCGCCTTTCATGCTACTTAACAAGTTGTGTGCACGTGTTGCACCAATTTTATTTGTTACAGCTTTGGCAACAAACATTTTCTCTCCATGAGTCATCTTTCTTTATTTTGTTGTCAAGTGTTTGTACTCTTTTGGGATAAGCATGTGATTGTGTTTGGCATGAAATGGTTCTAACTTGTATCTTCCAGTAACAATATTCAAAACTAATTTTATTCGAACTTTGTAACCTGTTACATGAGTTGTTGTATTTCTTTTTGGTTTGTCACAATATTCAGGATCAATAGTGTCAACATTAATACCTTTTGGAACACCTTCTCTGTTACACATGATGTACTTATGTTGTATCGCTCCTGATTTTGTTAACCTTTACCCTGATTTTTTAACTTTAAAACCTGCCATATCAGCGTATTTTAATTACATATCTATAGCTTCAACTATTGTATCGTAGTAGGTCCCCTCAACTGGTATAGATATTCCTTGTACATGAGGCTCATAATATATCGATCCACCAGGTGTTTCATTTTGCTCGTATAAAGTTCCTCTTGGTGTTTTCATACATTCTGTATATCAAAAAACAGAATCACATGAGATTTATGATAATATAACCACTGAATCACATGCAATAACTAAAAAAAGAAACAACATAAAAGGTTAGATTAAACAAAATCATATGAGATTCAAAATAATCTCATGAGATTCATCAAAATCACATGAGATTCATCATAATCACAAGAGATTCATAAGAATCACATGTGATTCATGTCTTCCTAAATGTAATTTTCATGAATCTCATGTGATTACAACACACTTTCAAGCAGAACATTATAACTCTAAAATAATAGAACTGAATCACATGATATTCATGTTAAATAATTGAATAATAATAATTGAATAATTAAGAACAATACAACTCTAAAATCACATGTGATTTTCATTATTCATAATGAAAATCACATGTATTTTTACCTGTAACTTCTTTCATAACAGTATCTGGATTCCGGTTAAGTACCTAGGTGTACCACTGGTTTCGTCTAGACTTATGATTCGGGATTGTAAGGAGTTGGTTGAGAAAGTTCAAGCTCGTATTCATGATTAGAAGAATAAATCTCTTTCTATTGCGGGTAGGTTGCAACTTGTTAAATCGGTCATTAGTTCTATGCACATCTTTTGGGCCTTAGTGTTTATTCTCCCTTCTCGCGTTTTATGTGATTTGGAGCAGATTATGTGGGGATTCCTTTAGAGCCAAGATATGCGAAAGGGCAAGTCTAAAGTCGCTTGGGAAGTTGTGTGTCTCCCTAAAGATGAAGGTAGTCTCGGCTTGAGAAGGCTTGATCATTTCAACAAGGCGTTAATGGTTTCTCATATTTGGAAACTCTTATCGCTTAAGGAGTCGCTATGGGTTAAGTGGGTGCATGCATACATGCTAAGGGGAAGAATCTTTTGGGACATCCCTCTTCGTGGTAACATGTCATGGGGATGGAGAAAGGTCTTACAAATCAGACCGCTTATTAGGGAATTTGTTTGGCATAATATTGGGGATAAAGCTCTCACGTCATTATGGTATGATCGCTGGTGTTCCAGTAGTCTATTGGCTAACTCTATCTTGACACGTGACATGTTTAGAGTTGGGCTAAATCCTCTCGCTAAGGTTAGGAACATTTTTCTAAATAATGTATGGACCTAGCCTTAGGAACTTGTTGATAAGTATCCTTTTCTTAGTTCAATTGTCATGCCAAACCATGTTGATAGAGCTGATTTGTTGGAATAGAGTGATGAGGATGGAAATGTTAAGTCATTTTCTGTAAGTATGGTTTGGAGGTCTATTCGGCCTAGAAGTAATAAAGTTACTTGGGTTGACGTCGTGTGGTTTTCTTCGTGTATCCCACGCCACGCATTTAATTTATGGCTAATTGTTAAACAAAGATTGAAAACTCGAGATAAACTTAACAGTTGGGATGTTTCGAGCTCTCTTATTACTTCGTGTCTGTTATGTGAATTGCAACCTGATTCACATGAACATCTATTCTTTGAGTGCTCTTTTTCGCAACAAATTTGGAATCACATAAAGACGTATGCAGGGATGGATTCTTCGGTTCTTGTTTTCTCCCATATTTTGGCTTCTCTTATTCTGATTGCTAAAAGAAGGTCTGCTAAGAGTATTATTGCTAAGTTGGTTGTGGCGGCTTGTGCCTACTTTATTTGGCAAGAGAGGAATTGGCGTCTTTTTAAGAAGAACAAACCGCCGATGAAGCAAATTATTGATTGCATTATGAACTCTATCCGTCTCAAACTCCTCTCGTGCAGATTTAAAAGTCTAACAATGGTGTGCTGTTCTCTAGGCTTTGGAAGTTGCCTGATATGGTGTTTATCTAATGTTGATGGCTGTTATGACTTGTTTATGTGTTATTAGGTGGTTGTAATTGCTAGCTAGTATTCATATGGCATGTCATATGATTTAGAGGTTGTTCAAGCTTGAGCTTGAGGTTAATGTGGTAGTCAACCACATTTCATTATACTTATTGGCTTTTTTGGGCTTTTAATATATTTTACCGGGGTAAGTCCCCTTTACCTAAAAAAAACAGTATCTGGATCTGTAACTTCTGGTAAAACATTATCTCCATTTGATTCAACCTCATTCACTTGTTCAACAATTTGTTTGTTCAAATCGATCACTTTAGTTACTTCTATAACATTTATTAAATGATCTTCCTCTATTTTTTGGCGATTTTACAAGAAGTTGTTGAATTTCCGGCGATCAGATGGTGGGTTTTTATGAATTTCGATGATTTACAAAGTTGTTTACGTGATGGATGATTAATAGATGTTTTTACGTTTTTAGTGATTTTGATGTGTTTCCGGCGAAGTTGTTGAGATTCCGGCGAGGTTGTTGGGATCTCGGCAGGTGGATTTGTGTGGTGTCGGTGTGTGTGTGTTTTTTAGGAGAGAGAAAGTGGAAAATAAATGAGGGGTAAACAATTTTTTTATTTTTTTTATGTGATTGGGGGTTTATTTTCACGCCATTGGATTTGATTGAAATTAAGGGTCAAAATCTTTTGATTTGTTCTTTGATTGGTACTAGTTCTATGGGGATCTCACCTCTATATATATATATAAAGTTTGTTGTGTTGTTTTGAACAGATATAATTTTGTTTTCAATACGTAGTATTTGTTTTCCATTTTGAGTTGTATGAGAAACTAATTTATTTTGAAATTTGCCATTTACTTTTAGTAAATGACAAATGACACAAAAAGGCATTAAACTTATAGTCTTTTTCCAATCAAGGTAGTTCACTTTTTTTCTTGCACATAAAGGCGGCCAACTTTTTCTTCTAACGATTTATGTGTTTTTATCACTTTTCGTTAACACACTAGCCCCCATTTTGTTATATCCTAAAATTTGTGTTAATTAAAAATGAATGTCACAAATTGACAATTATCCAAACTTGGTTTTATTTTGTATACCGCCTCAGTTGCATCTTCTCCAAATCCCGCAGTAAATACTTGCCCAAAAGTCTTGGTTTTTGTCTCAACCTTTTTTTTGATCGCATCTTCAACAGCCGGGTATGTCAACATATCCATTAGCTTTTGCTTATCTTGTGTTGATACAAAAGTTCGGTCGGATCGTACCTGGCCCGAAAAGGCGGCTATTCGGGTATGGAGCGCCTTATTCTTGTACCAAGTGAATTTGTTGAGGAACCCTGCACAATGAATAAAACACCGTTAACCTTACCGTAGTGACGGACCCCACGATTAGACTCCGGCGTGAGAGTAAGTAATCGATTTAAGATAGAGTAATCGAGAACGATTAAGGTTATAAGTCATGAAGTGATCATGATTATAATGTGTGTAATGTGTTGTTGTTGTGTATATTGTGTGTCAAAGTGTGTCCCTGCATCAATGATAATTGTATTATATTTATAGGCTACGTACCGTAGGGTTTCCTTATCTTTAGGCCCTAGATTCATTTGATATCTTCAAGATTTGACAATATCTTCAGGATCATCTTACCTATTTAAATAAGTAGAACATATCTCTTATTTAAATAGATTATCTCTTCCTAAAATATCTCATGGAGTTATTAACGGTAAGGCGCACGTGTTGGCGCTACGTTCTAGGGCCCGCGGCCCAGACAGTGTCCGTGACCGCGGCCCGCTAGCCCAGTAGCAGTAGTAAATGGGTAAGCCTATAACCGTATAAATAGGTCAGGCCATACTATACGTCAACATGTCCCCCCTAGTCTAGTAGGCGTGGCCGTGGCCGAGTAGGCATGGCCGTGGCCGTGGCCGAGGTCACGGTTACTAGACTACCAAGAATAAACGAAACGGAAAACATTTACTCTCCTTAATCGTCACGTGGGCCTTCCGCAATTAATCCAGGCCCGGAGGCATACTATACGTCATCATGTCCCCCAGTCTAGTAGATATGGCCGTGGCCGTGGCCGAGGTCACGGTTACTAGACTACCGAGAATAGTCTAATTATAAGGATGCGTATCCCTGTTTCCTGCAAGACTCAACTACACATACTTTTTCTTATAGAAATAAAGTAGTAGTATTTTATTAGTAGCGTTAAACTTAATAAATTGTGCTTAAAATGAATAATTTGGTTGGGCCGGTCCTGACGACTCTACTGGTGCCGTTCGTCGTCTTCTCGGGCCTTGAATAGTGCTGCCAACAAAGAAGAACCGGTTAGAAGGGGACCCGGGGCCGGAGCCCCAGGATCCACCCTCCGACGGTCAAGTTAGTATCATATATATTGATAAAGTATAAGAGATGGTTAGTAAATAACCTGGTATCTCCCCTATAGAAGGATCCTACCCCTATATTTATAGGGTATGGATTAGGGTTAGGTCGGATGTGGGCCGCTCTTCTATCGGGCCTCGCCCATTACCGGCCCATTCTGGACTATACATCTACAAGTCCCCCAGTCTAGTATGATATAGCTCTTGGCTATGTTGTGCTAGACTTATGCTTTGTCCAAAGGTGTCTTCCTTTTGACCCGTAGGCCCAATTGCCCGTGCCCGTGACCCGTAAGTCCATGTGTCTACTATGGCCACCCATTACGGCTGTCCATGGCCCGTAGGCACAACTCAGCAAGTAAGCCCATAATAGTATAAGTGGGCTGGGATGGTCTAAACTATATGTCATCATGTCCCCTCCGTCTAGTAAGCGTGGCCGTAGCCGCGATTACTAGACAAAAAGGACTACCCTTACCGTCGCGGAGACGTTCGCACTTTCCAATCATACGCCGCCATATCTATCTTCAAACTGTGTCAATCATGCCCTATCTTAGGCAGCACCCACGTACATGTGTTGGGTGATTGTGCTCGGATGCTTGGTTTCCCGTAGCTAGACGGTAAAGACCCCGTAAGAAGAATATGTTTTCTATAGTCTGGGTAACACTAGCATCGGCAAGATACCATTCTCGTTTGTTTCTGACGAGAGGATAATGAGAAGGATTTATAATGATGAAGGCGGCCCCGTATAATAAAGGCCGACGGAAGACGTACTTCCGTAGCCAGGTAATGCGAATATGGCATTTGACTTACGGCTGACGGAAGACGTACTTCCATGGCGGGTGATGCGAATATGGCATTCGTCTTACGGCCGACGGAAGACGTACTTCCGTGGCGGGTGATGCGAATATGGCATTCGACTTACGGCCGACAGAAGACGTACTTCTGTGGCGGGTGATGCGAATATGGCATTCGACTTACGGTCAACGAAAGACGTACTTCCGTGGCGGGTGATGCGAATATGGCATTCGACTTACGGCCGACGGAAGACGTACTTCCGTGGCGGGGTAATGCGAATATGGCATTCGACTTACGGCCTCTAGAGAGAGAATCCACATACAACATTTATGAAATAAAAATGATTAACCTCGACCCTCCATGGAAGTATATGGTGTGGGATGGGAGTGGGTAGGGTAGATATAGTCCTTGATACGCACTACTATCCAACTTCTGATCTTCTAGTCCTTAAGCGTTAATCTCCGAACTCTTAACATAGATATAACTATGTAATTTCCGTATTAGCCAGCCATTTTAAGCTATACAAAGTCTTCCCCCCCAATATGTAGGCATACGAAATTACTTACAACATTCCTAACAATTACAAAAAATAGCATAATAAAGTCTTCCAAAGTGCTTCCAATGCTAAATATGACGTCTTTGTCTTCTAATCTTAATACTTTTACTCCAGCTTGGATCTTCTGTGTCTTTGCTTGTTCTGGAACCATTGTAGTATGCATGAGTTGAATTAACTTCCCCCTAATTCATGCAACATGTCTTGAAAAGCTTTCTTCATAGACTCCTTTTTGGCGAAGTTTCTGAATCAGCTTCCCCCCAAACCAACATCCGTATCTTTAGCAGATTCTGAAAATTTGATGTAGCTCGAACGATCTTCTAACATTGACATTTAAGGTGCACAACGGAATTTTGTAGAAGAATCATCTAATACCTGAGGTACACACTTTATCCCTTTTAACGAAGTTGAAAACGTAGCACCAAAATCAATTAAGACCCGGAAATGCACTTTTCTTCCTCCAGGATAATGCTGATGTGAATTGCTACACCAAAGTCAACTAAGTCCCAAGTGTGAGCAATTTATCCCTTTAAGAAATCATCCTTCACATGTGTACATTTTACATCAACTAATACTGCTTTTATACTGTATCATGACATTTGGTCTTGGTGAATATCTGTTCGGGGGTACATGCGAGAAATCAGCAACAAATCTTCTCACATATATAGAATACTTCACAAACCATACTAAGTAAAGTAGTATATACTACTTCCCCCCGGAAGTTGACCTGATTACCTCAAAGTACACGTTTCCCCCATAATGGTTTCAAACTCTAAAAAGCATCATTGACGTGTACGACCATATACTTGAGAAGTTCTTGTCATATGCAACAATCTTGAAAAGTTATGAAAGACATTGAAGAACATTGAAAGATTTTGCTGAGACTGTGAAGTATCATTGACGTTCTGTAGCTTCAAATATCCTGTAAGAATTGAAGATTACATCTCAACCTTTAAACTCTCTGGCTAACTTACCAACCTCGAGTATATGGTCGTACACGTCACTTATGGCTAAAAGAGCTCTAGGTAGAAAAGAGAAAAGTGAGATTCGTGGAGGTCATTTTGTGACCAAGATTGAAAATAAGTTAGGATTTTACAATGAGAGGGAATTGGCTAAGTGTTCTGAGCCAATTAAGAGTAATTCTTGGTATGATAAGATGTTTGGAAAAGCGTTTAATAAGAAAACAAAGAAATTGAGTCTAATTACTCCATTGAAAGCACCACCTCAAACTAGGAATTTACCGAGGAGTAAACCAAGTGGGTTAGATTCAAGTTAGGGAGATTGGAATGCAAGTTTAAATGAGATCAAGGAAAGGGATGTATGGAGAGATGTGATGCATATGAGGAATGGCTACATACTTGAGCATTCT
Organism: Tanacetum coccineum; assembly: GCA_026074375.1. Taxonomy (NCBI): domain Eukaryota; kingdom Viridiplantae; phylum Streptophyta; class Magnoliopsida; order Asterales; family Asteraceae; genus Tanacetum; species Tanacetum coccineum. The sequence continues at coordinate 40,152 of BQNB010001173.1, forward strand.
ATGCCTATGCTACATCATTTGGCCAATGCAGCCAACTATACTTACCCTACTTATGAGCCACCAAATGTTTCACACTACCCTTATCCTTATGTGCCTTATCCTCACCCTTACACGTACTATCCTGATATAAGAGGATCACCTTATGATGGAGGATATTGAGCACCAGGAGATGCTTTTTTGTTTACAGGTGCTATGCCAAGTTATGAAGGTAATCATATTGTCCCAAGCTCAGGTTAGGAGATTAGAGGATCATCTAGAGGAGTTCAAGATGATGATGATATGAGTGATCCGTTTGTGCATTCAGAGGATTGTGTAGCGAGTGATGATGACATGAGGGGCGATGATGATTAATCGTGTTGATCAAGTTTGTTTAAAACTCTTATGTGTCGAATATTATCTTTTCTTGTACTATTTCTTTTAGGATGTTTTAAATAATGTTTTAAGCACTATTTGATTTTAATTTGGAAATTTAGGATTATTTTTGTAGTATTTGCTGTGTTGTATATTTGCAATATTTGTAGGGTTGATTGCGAAGACGTATTGGTGGTTTATCATTAAAGTTTTCGGAAAAACTCATTTCGCGTGCTTGAAACCATATACGAAGAAGCATATTTTTGACCCGAAAAGTATCATTTCTCCTTCATTTTCCCCATTTCTATTACTTTTAAGTTCGTTTTATTACATTGAGGACAATGCGAAACTTAAGTGTCAGGGAGGGAAGTAAATAGGAAAAATGGTATATTTTTAAAATTTTTGTATATCTTTAGGTTCTTTTTTTTAAAATTATTTTATATCATAAAGGGATCATTTATCCTCGTTGATCTAGTTGTTTTCACACGTAATTATATGTATTAAAAACAACTAAATCATTCCAACGATAAAAATGGCTATTTGAAATTTTTTTAGACGTGTCCCGATTGATAAAACAATCCGTTTTATGATTGATAACATTTACTAGCGCATTTATAGCCCGTTACCCAAAAAGTGAGAGGATTTGAGCCTATTTCGTTTAGCATACATCTTTTATGCTTTCATCCTATTTATGCTATGAGTGTGCCAGTGATTGACTCGATTCTAGAACTTGTACTTGTTATGCATTGCATTTCCGCAGTGAGATCACACTTGTGTGATTATGGTCAATTTAAGTGATAAAGGTAAATTAGGATTTACACCAATTGGCCTTCCATTTACATATAATGAATTTAGCTAACCACCTCGGTTAGTTAACCACTCTTTCCAACCCATTTGTTAGCCCTCATCTCTAGCGCTAGATACCGTTAGTACACCTATTGAGCCATCCCGTTCATTTGTTTAAAATCCAGAAAAATGCAAAATATGTTACAATTTAAACCTTAGCCTAACCCGTTGTTATGTCTATCTATGGATTGCTAGTTACTTGGTATGATGGGCATGATTTGCATGATTACTCGTTGGTCACGCTTTTGAATTAGTATGTGCCATTTCGACAATGACAGAGTTAGCTACTCTTAATTGTATTTTTTATGGTGTATGCTCATCCGAAGTGTGGGGGTGACGACCAGAGGATTGGTCATGTAAAAAAAAGAGAAAAAGAAACAATAAAATATTATAAATAGCCAATGGGCTATATTTATGAAGATGAAGGAAGATGAAGTATATGTAGAGTATCGATTAGCCAATGTGCTAAGACGTGATACATGTAAAAAAAATTAAAAAAGAAGGAAATTGTCGAAAGGAGAAGTTGGGAACGTAATCATTTTATGGTTTGTGGTAGCTAGCAATCTAGACTTAACTTTTATTTTTTGTTTGTAGAACTAAACCCAAAAATAATTCCATATCTAATTCACACCCAATTATTAACCCATTAGCCTAAACGTTACAACCCAATAAAAGTCATTTTGATCAATTTGCCTAGTGCTCACGCCCCCATCGAATTTGTTTTGATACTTGTACAAGCTTATGGTATGACACGAAATCATGACTGAGCAATGAGTGATTTACTTACACCACCAATCAATATATCTGAGTGTTGAGTGAATGAAAAATCAAAAGTTCCTATTCGTGAGGTGCTTAGTTATGTTATCAAGTTTAAGAATCATATGGGTATTGTCAAACGTCTAAAAATTTCACATAAAACTTTAAAGCAATAATTGTTCTTTTATTAAAATGATTAAATATGTTAAATCTTGACCGGGAAATTGTTGGAACAACTCTTTTCAAAGGCTAGACTTGCTCGAGGGCGAGCAAAGTGTAAGTGTGGGGGAATATGATAACGCTTGAAGCGTGTATGATTTTAGGCGCGTTATCATATTTTTGTATGTGTTATTCGGTTAATTAATGAGCTTTTGCTACTAATATTGCACAAAGATGAATATTTATATTTGTAGCTAGCCAAGCTAAAGAAAGTGGATAAAAGATAAAGGAAAGAAAGAAAAAATGAAGAGATGTACATATGAAAAGTATTCCCAACAAGACAGAGTTTTGTAGAAGAATCATCGAGAAGAAAAGTCATGGAAAAATCATTTTCGGGTTCAAGGAGAAGTATTTTATTGACTTTGGAGTCATTGAAGTCAAACCGACCAAGAAACGAGCACCCGGGAAGCTAAAACGAAGAAAAGAGAAAGTACAAAAAGTTGAAGTTCATTCCAGCCACGTGTCTCCTTCTTCGGGTTGTTTTGACCAAAAATATGTGCACTAATGAATCCAGCCGCAAGATCCGAGCTAGCAGACTTTTTGACCAAGAGTGACAAAATGGATCCAGCCGCGCGACCCGGCCATCCAGCAGCGCGTCTGGATGTGTAACTGTCTAGTTAGTTTCATTTATGATCATCATTGAGTTATATAATGATGGACTCTGATCATTTTCCCTTCAATAACTTCTCTAGCCATGTGTTCCTGCTTTCCAAGCCTTCCTAAGTCTATATAAACACCCCTAGACCCCAAAACCTAGGTGTGTGTTCTTGTGTTACAATTACCAAAAGTTCAACCTTACAACCTAAGGTTGAGCCATCATTTTCTTTACCAAAAAAGCTAAGAACTTCTGCCATAATTAAAGGAGTGCTAGAAGTAATCTCGAGAAGGAGTTGTTCACTCTTGTTAGTGTGGTGTTTGGATCTTGGAAGATTGGAGGCGTATTGGATTGCTATAAGTCCAACGTTTGTTTTTCTTATAATCAAAGCTAGTTATAATTTCATTATGATTATGAACTACTTTTGTTATTTGAGGATGATCGGAGTTCATATTTTGTGTTGGATAATCATTATAATTATGGAGTAAGTGGTTGATACTTGTGTGGAAAAATGTAAACTTGATTATGAATGTTTGATGAATAAATTTTACATGAGATTATGATTTTCCTTATAAGTTTTTTTGAATAACCATTTGTTTATATAACTTGTTAAATAAATTCTTAATCGGATCTACAGGTCAAAAAGATCCCGTTGAAGTTTTTATTCCAAAAAGTTAGTACACGAATGAGTATGGTTTTTAGTAATTGACACCTACCAATTAAACACGTTAAACGAACTTATGTTGATTAAAACTCGAGTATAGGTCGAAAGGGCTCGAATGAACGAATTTGGTAAATCATTTTTTCTAAACAAATGATACGTAAATTATTAGTTTCATTGGTGTTCATAGGTAGAAATGGTTCTTATCGAACTAATATAAAAATGGATTTTTCATGAAATACACCATGGATTGAAACTCGTTTACAAAATATTTGTGCATCAATTTTTCATTGTTTCAACCAAACAACTCAAACACTCATATGATCGGATATGAATTCCCACACAAGTATTGTTTCGTTTGATTGAATTTCGTTTGATAATTTTGATTTATATGGTAATTAGGTTTGTGACATCCTCGTTGCCTTATCCGCTACTTAAATTTATTTTTCACCAAATCTCTTAAGACGATCTCGACTTACCCACCTTTGCTACTACGAACGAGTATACTTGCTCATATGCATTTTTAGTATAGAAAGTAATCGTGTTATAAATTTTAAAACTTGCACTATAAGTTACACATCAGAGGCATTAGGATAAACCCCTATTTTTAGCATGTATTTTCTATGGTTATGATGATCTCCTCGATCATATAACTACCCCCCACACCCTTGTTATGCACACATTTTTAGTGCATTATTGGTATCAAAATTGTTTAACCCTAGTTAATTATTTACTTGATTACATGGTTGTTAAGTCGAGTCCATTGTTAGTGTATACAATTTTAGGACGATTGAGATTCATGATAGTTTTTATTATATGGAGAAATGGGGAAGAAAAGTTAAGTCATTACTCCCATATTTGTCCAATATTCTCCATGTTTATTGATCCTTCGTAATTCGGGTCATTAGTTAGTTTATTATAAAGTTGTCATTAAACTCAAGTGTAGGGGTGTAATTATAAAACCCAATTCATGTATATTATTGTTTATGTTCAGCAGATGGCAGGCAGAGGTGTATAAAAAAATAGAAAAAAATGAAAAAAGCAAAAAAAATATGTTAGATACGGGCTGCCATCTTGCTTATGTTTATGTCAAGAAAAAGCCAAGAAAAAAACATAAAGAGTTTGATGTAGAGTTGTGTATATTTTTCCTAGTTTCGTCAAGTCTTGGCTTAGCAACGCCTTTTACATGTATTATTGTGGATAATTAGCTTGCCACCAGTCAATATTCCCCCATATCCCCCAACCGTGTTTCCTTTACCCTACACCTGACATCACAACCCTTTAAAAGACCTCTTTGATAGTAATTCCTAGGTTCTTACGCCAAAGTAGTGGAGGTTTTGATCCTTTATCAAGCCTATGGTAATCTATATACTATGACAGGTAGTGAGTGTTTATTTTTTCTTGTTTCCTATACATGTTATAATTCATTATTACACCGAGAGAAAGAGAGAATCCAAACACTTATCTGAGGTGCTAGTATATAATTTTCGTACTTTTAATTACGAGGTTAATCCGGTTGTGCCATAAACTATCTTTATCGAGTAGGTTAAATGCCCCATACTTTGCTATTTACTAGGTAGAAAAGCCCATTTGATTGAGGACAAGCAAATCTCAAGTGTAGGGTATTTGATGAGGTTTTATTTTATACACTTTTTCAGGGTCATTTAACCCCTAAATCATGCAAATATCCCCATTTATCGTGCTTAATCATTTCTTTTTGATATTTTAGCATTTGGGAAGCACTTGGAGGGAATACACGTAACTTGGGCTCAATTGGAGAAGAAACAGGACAAAGACGCAACCTTACAAGACTTTGATGGAGCTTTGGATTTACAGTGCATGGAGACGGCGTCGCGATTCCTTCTGACGCCGTCAAAGCTTGAAGGCGATGACGTCATGATCTTTTGTGATGACGTCACAGTAGCCGACCTAAAAGAAGCCCATAGAGGATTCAGCGGGTTGACGACATCGCGATTAACAAGAGACGACGTCGCGACTTATTTTCTATATATACAAACCCTATTTTTCATGTTTTGAAGAGGTAAAACATAGAGTATTTGTGTAGCAGCTATTGTGGTCGATTTTTATGGTTCCCAAACCCTTTTGTACTCATTCATACTCCATATTTAATTTTAGTGAAGTTTCTTTTACCCTTTTAATCATTCAATATGTCTATGTGTTGTTTGATTAATTGTTCTTCACTTTTAATTAATATGCTTGGCTAAATTTATTTGTGTTTGCTTATGATTGCATGAAACCTAGTTGTTATATCTTTTGTTACTACTTCTTGTTAATGATGTGCACGTTAGGCTTTAGAAAATTAGCTTTTTAATTGCAAAGCAAAGACGTCTAGGGAAACGTGGCTAGGTTAGAGGATACATGTGACTGGATCTTCATATCTAGATCACCATTGGGTGGATTCCGAGTTAAGTGTTTAATTTATTATATGCTTACACATTCCATTACGAGGGTGACGGGTAATAAAATCTGAGAAGACAACTAGGGAGTAGTACATGATTAGGTAAACATGTTTGTTTAACCATATGAGTTTTTCCCCACTTTTACTTTTCTTGCATAATTAGGAGTAGTTTAGTTTAGCAGTTTAATCACACCCCCTTCAAACCATAGATTTACTTGCTTTATAAAAAATTATAAAAAAACCAAAAATAATCTTCCTTCAACCCTTAGACCTTAGTAAACATACGATTCAAACCTACCTAAACTATTCCCCTAGAGAATGATAATAACCCCCGAGTCTTGCCTATACTACACTACAACGATTAGGTAAACTACCTAGGAGAGTTGTAAAACTTCTGCATTGCAACCCACCGAATCAAACGCCGAGTTACGCGCAATCTGAATAGCACTACGATTATCAAAATGTAACGGAGTAGAATGGCTGATACGAACACCCATATATGCAAGCAACCAACATAACCAAACAATCTCACTAGTAGTCACTGCCATGGCACGGTACTCGGCTTCAGTAGAAGATTAAAAAAGAACATCATGTTTCTTACTCTTCAACGAAATAAGGGAAACACCCATAAATATACAAAACCCGGTTCAATAAAAATCACAATAAGCACGCAGGTCCAAGGCAAACGTAGAAGGAAACAAAAGTGTCTGACACTAAGTACCTTAAAGATACATGAGAATATGCAAAACAGCAGCCCAATGAACCGTCATGGAGCACAAAAAACTGACTGACAACATGAACTGCATAAGAAATATTTAGATGTGTAACCGTAAGATAAATCAAACTGCCCACAATAGTCCGATACAAACTTGGGTCTTGCAAAGGAACACCATCTGTCGGAGTGTATTTTGCCTTAGCATCGATAGGAATTTCTTCAACCATTTTGTTTGTAATTCTTGCACGATCAAGTAAATCAACTATATACTTGGACTGAGAGAAAATGTATCCTTTTGGTAAAGAAGCAACCTCAACACCCAGAAAATAACATAGTAAGCCCAAATCCTTCATAGAAAAACGATGAGCTAACTCCAGTTTCAATGATTCAATTCTAACACAAGCATCCCCAATAATAATCATATCATCGACATATAACGACAAAAGTATATGCCAAACACTTGAATGTTTAACAAATAGTGTGAAATCATGATAGCTTGAGATAAAACCAAGAGAGGTAACAAATGTTGCAAATTTCTTATAGCAATCATGAGGTGCCTGTTTGAGACCATAAAGAGCTTTTCTGAGCTTGCAAACTTGTCTTGGTTTTTGAGAGACACCAGGAGGCGGCGTCATAAAAACTTCTTCATTCAAGTCACCATTCCAAAAAGCATTTTTGACATCCAACTAAGATATTTTCCATATACGACTCGAAGCAACAACAATCAAAGCTCTTACCGTTGTCATTTTTGCAACCGGAGCAAATGTCTCTTCATAATCCATACCATACTCCCGAGCATATCATTTGGCAACAAGACGAGCCTTGTACCTTTCAATGGACCAATTAGATTTGGTTTTAATCTTGTAGACCTAACGAGAGCCAATAGCTCGCTTACCGATTGGCAATGGTACTAAGTCCCATGTCTAAGTCTGATGCAATGTAACAAGTGCCTCAACCATAGCAACATACCAAAGTGGATCATAAACTGCCTCTCTGTATGACACAAGCTCATGAAGATGATATACAAAGGCAATAAACGAACTAAAGGAATTCGAATAACAAGAATAAACAAAATCATCCCTTTTTGTAAACTTATATTACGTTTTGGTCGAACACTCATAGGAGGACCGGCAACAACTTTGGTATATGATTTAGTAGCCGTATGAGGAGGTTGAGTAACAATTGTAACATGTGGTGTTTCAGTAGTGATGTATGTGGGTGTTTCTTGGGGTATTTCTTGAGGTGTTTGTTGGGGTGTTTCTTTTGCATCATTAAAAGGGTATAATTTGATGAGTTTAGATTGTGTGAACTAGTAGGAACATAATAGTACAAAATGTGCTCTAAAAATGTAACATGGCGAGATGTATACAACTTTTTACCAACCGGATCATAACAACGATATCCCTTTTGACTAACACCATAACCCAGAAAAACACATAAGGTGGACTTCGAAGATAATTTTGTACGGTTAATATTTGGTTTTAGGACAAAACAAGTACAACCGATAACGTGCAGTAAGGAATAATCAGACAAAGTTCCATACAACTTTTCAAAAGGAGATAAACCTGAATTATGTGCAGTTGGAATTCTATTGATCATGTATGTGAGTGTAAGAACCGATTATCCCTAAAATACACTAGGAAAATCAGCAGACAACAAAATGGATCTAGCTATCTCAGCAAGATGACGATGCTTTCTTTCAGCAACACCATTTTGTTGAGGAGTATCAGTACAAGAGGTCTGGTATATGGTCCCATCCGATTAAGTAAACCAACAAAATCCTTAGAAGTATATTCATCCCCCAAAATCACAACGAAAGCATTTTATGACTATCGAATGTTAAGAGCTCTAAATTCTTGGAAAACTGTAAGAAAATCAGACATACACTTCATCAAATAAACCCAAGTATAACGAGTGAACTTATCGATAAAGGAAACATAATATTAGGAACCTCCTTTTGTAGATACGAAAGATGGCACCCATTGGGACAACATTGACTAAGATCTCCTTTATGTTTTAACAATGACAAATAAATGTTTGCAACACTTAAAATCACAAACGATAGCCAAAATCCATAAAACCAGAGCAACAGCTCTGGCGCGCTGGTCACATAGCCAGCGCGACTCTCAAATTATGTTTTAACGGATTTTGCTCGTTAGATTTCCTCTTACCCGACACATGTGGTTCTTTTAATAAAGGTATGTACATGACACTTGATCAATTAGAAACACTCGAAACGATATTTAGACTTAGAGAGGAGCAAAAGCAAGTCTTCCCGTTTTTAACAAAATGCCAACTAGGGGTGTTCACGGGGCGGTTCGGTTAGGTTAGTTGGAAGATTTAAACTATTCGTCGCGGGGCGGGTAATTAGCTTTACTATATGTCGCCGAACCGTACTAGGCGGGTAACCGGACATGCGGGTACCCGAAGTGAGCGGTTACCCGCGGTTCGGGTCACGGTTAACCGTTTTTGACGTTTAATAGAGTTTAACCGTATAAAAAATAACATAGCCTAGAACATAAAATGTATTTCTAGTAAAATTAAATGACGTTGAATTTAAAAGTCATATAAAACTTAAGTATTTCGTTACAATAATTGCATTCAAATATTCATATATAACGTATTAACAAAAAATATTACTCGACGTTATAGATACTGATCACTTAGTCAATTTTCACACTTAGATTTTTACAAATGTTTACTTTACAAGCGAAAAAGTCGTTATATATTAAAGTATTGAATAATCGGTTAAAATACTTGTACAATTATTTGAATAATTAGTTAGATAGGAAAATAATCTTGTATAATATGCACGGTTCGGTCGGTTAACGCGGGATATTAAAAGTAAACCCGAAAAGAACCATTATAAGCGGGTTTTCTCGGTTTTGGTTTTTTTTAGTTTTGGTTTCTTCGGTTTCGGGTTTTTTTGGTTTCGGATTGAGCGGTTCGGCTCGGTTCGTCGGTTTCACGGTTTTTTTAAACACCCCTAATGCCAACTCATTGTCTTTATCAAACGCCTCTAGCCAAGGCTAAAACTAATTTTCTAAACCTAGTAGAATCATACACCATCAACCGAAAGTATTCATTTGACCTAAATCCGGATTTACGTCGTCTCTAATCACGTAACGGGTTTTACTCCCTTTTTGGTCAAACTAATTCAAAGGTCACTTTGCGTAAATGCATCCTTTCCCTTTATGGGATGAGCTTTACTTGAGATGCAAAGCACTTAGCTTATTTGCATCAAGATCATTAGTGATCATGTCCATTGTTGATAATCATGAGTTAAGTCTAAATGACTATTTGAGTTTATGTTATTTGGAAGTTGATTATGCTTTGAATTTTATCACTTCTCGCATTTAAATATTTTACAAACTCCTACATTCCTCTACATCCCTTACACATTTCTTACACATCACTTACACCTCACTTCCCACTAAACCTTCACATAATCATTTGTTTAATCCTCTCAATCCAAACAAATGATCATACACACTTTCCTACATAATGCGCTCTTCACTAAACATTCCCTAATAATTTGTTAATCCTCACTTCCTAACAAATGATTACACACACTCTCCCACACAATCTAAACATTCCTTTACATTTCCTAAAATACATTCCTTAATCATTATTGTCAAACTCTTTTCTTCCTTAATGACAATATGATTAACCATGTAATCGATCCTTTAATTATCTTCATCTTCATCATCCTCTTCACAACCTTCTTCCTTAAACCTTCACCACATAAACCTTCCCAAGCTCATACCTACATGTGATAACTCACATTCCCTTACATAATGTACTCTCTTGTACTTGTTGTTCCCCACATTCTCCATATACTCTCCTATGTTTCAAATCCCTACATTTTCACCCACATATTCTCCTTACTCACATACATTCCCTTTTGAATTTCAAATAACACACACACATACACACACTTAAACTTCCTTTTGCACACTCACTCACAAATTTGAAATTCAAATCTCTCTCTCATACACACACTCATACACTCACTAAACTTCCCTTACACACTTCTACCCTTTCTTAACATTAAAAAATTAAATTTTAAATTTGAAATGTTAGGCTCCCTTCTATCACATCACCATCACCTCACTTCCAACTCATATCCAACTCACCTCCTTATCCTAACATTAAATTTTCAAATTTAAATTTGAAATGTTAGGCTCCTTTTCATCCATTCTCAAGAACCAAAAAGACTGAGCTGAGGGCAGCTCAAATGGTCTCTTATGAAGTCTCTATTGGTCTTATTCTTATTGTGCGCCTTGTGAGCGCGTTTGGATCCGCGAAGGAAATCGCTCTTGCCAACTCACATATACCTCACATATGACTCACTTCTCATAATTTAAATTTGAAATTTAAACTTTCCCCCTCACAACATCCACCCTTTCTATCCAAGAAAAGCATATTTCTTTGGCATATTCTTTCTCTCTTAACTATGCCAACTCACTTACTTAACCATGGTTAGTTTCTAAACAATCCAATTACACATGAGGAATACTAAATATACCTTTTGTCCATGGTTCTTTCCTTTCTCATTGAAATTGGACAAACATCCCAAAATCTTCTTTTAAACACTTCACAAATGTTTTTACCAAATGGCTATTTGAGTTGGTTGACCTTGAGTGTATAAATAATGGAAAGGTCAAAGTGTGAAGTATAATTGCGTGTTTAACAAGAACATGTATTGAAAACGTAAAAAACTTGAAAAACCGAATCAGGCTTTTGGCGCACTGGCCACGTGCTGACACATGGCTAACGCACCACTTACAAAATGGTTTTTACCATTTTGGGTTTTTTGCTTATAAATACCCCTCCTTGGCTCTTGTATTCTTCACCTCTTGCCATTCTTTCTTTCCTCTCTTTCTCTTATCTTATCCTTTAAGTCTAACATTAAAGTGTTTTAATATTCTCATTCATCATTCTATTAAAGAGAACACATCTCCACAAGAGAGACACATAAGTACCTAATCCACACTTGTGTGTTATTAGTCGAGGGTCTTCTTTCTATACCCTTTCTTCTAGAATCGAGTCTCTAGATTAGGTTAGGACTTGGTTTGAATTTCTTTTATCATTTAAATCAGTTGTAAAGGAAGTCTTGTATCTTAGTGATCAAGCCTTGATCATTGGGTGATCTAGTGGAATTTCGATATACTTCCAAGGGGAAGTTATTAGTGGTCCTAGTGATATTAGTGGTCTTAGGAGTATGTTGAATCACTTCTTAGGGGTGGATTCCGAGGGTGGAATACCATTGGGAGTAGCTCTTCTCAGTGAGCGCCGATCTTAATGCATATCGGTAGAGTGAAGTTGTCATACGGTTTATATTCCACCATAAGGATTATACTATAGTAATAATATAGGTGTCGTGGATTCACACTTAGACGTACAGATGGTCTAAACCCCCCATCCTGAACTAGTATATATAGTAGTCTTTCTCTCTATCTCTCTGTCTTTCTATCTATCTATTTACTTATTGTCTATCTCGCCAAGTAGATCATTACACCACTCGATTTCTTTGAGACTTGAAGTTTCATAAATTTCAAAGAAATCAAAAAGACTGTATTAACCCCCCTTCTACAGTTCTACAATTGGTACCATATCGGTTTACTCAATTTTTTAAGCGTTAAAGCCTCTCTAAGAATTCATTTTAAGTTGAAAAGTTCTTTTAGAAATCCTAACTCTTGTTTTTGAAAAAGTTGAGTAAAGATCCATGGCTCAAGAGAACTATGTCGATGGGTGCTCTATGCAAAGACCACCTTTTCTAGAGGCTGACGGGTTTTGTTTTTTGGAAAACCCGCTTTGAGACTTACATTAAGTCCAAATATATTGACTTATGGCAAGTCATTTAAAATGATGACTTTGTTTTCATGTTGGAGGATCTGGAAACAAAGATGATGAAGGAGATGCCATATGAGCTACTTAAAGATGAACAAAAAAAGAAACTTGGAAAAAATAATGAAGCCAAAATGCCTCTTTACAATGCCCTACCACGTAAAGAGTATACAAGAGTCTTTATGTATAAAACCACCAAGGATATTTGGCATACACTAATTATCACTCATCAAGGTAATTCACAAGTCAAGGAGTGCAAGATTGACCTTCTCATTTAACAATATAAGAAGTTCTCAATCTCGGACGAAAAAACTATTGATAGCGGTTTCACATGGTTCAATGCTATTCTTACTACTCTAAAGTCTTTAGATAAAGACTATGCTAACAAGAACCATGTGCGGATGTTTCTTCGAGCTCTTCTGTTAAGATGGCGGCCGAAGGTCACAATGATTGAAGAAGCCAAGGATTTGCTGAAACTTCCTCTTGATGAGTTAATTCCCAACCTTAATGTATATGAAATGGTCTTAAGAAATGATGGTGCAATTTCTAAGTCCACTAAAGATAAGGTTAAGTCATAAGCTCTTAAAGCTAAAATTACTAGGGGACAAACTAGTAATGATAGTGTATGTAAAGATGGAAGTAATGAAGACGAATATGAAGAGTTAAATTTGATTGCGAGGAACTTTAGAAAGTTCTTTCTTAAGGATAATAAGTTTGGTCGTGACAATCGATTCGGTAGTGGTGGAAACACATTTGGGAAAAGTCGAGATTATGGTAACAAGGGCGAAGGAAGTTCAAGGAAAGAACGCGAGTGTTATAATCTTGGGGACAAAGGTCACTTCATAAGTGAATGTCAAAAGCCCAAGGAAAACAAGGCATTCATTGGCGGAGCTTGGAGTGATAGTGAAGATGGCGATCAACCAGACAAAGTCGCAACATGTCTTATGGCGATCGACTCTCAATAGGTACATCCCAAACCTCCTATTTCTAATAATAATTTAAATATTTAGCAATATATAATCTATACAGTCTCTTTGTGTTTTGGTGATGACAAACATGTAACTTGTAATACATAACGTAAAGTGCGCAAGTTACTCGTAACCACTAATCATCAAAGCGTACATACATCCACATCTCTGGATGTCTCAAGTATGCTTTACGTCGACATAAGTTTCCACCCGATGTAAATCACTAAAGGTATGAACAACAAACATTAAACTTGATGGATGATCAAAGAAATAAGTTTTTGTCTTACACTTTATATTCTTATAAATGTACCCTTTATTTACAAAAATAAACTAGACAAATTATTTTTTTATTATTAAGAAAAGTTTTATTTGAATATTTATTCAAAACATTCAAAATCTGGTTTCCCCCTCAAAATAGATAGCACCCAAACCAGATAAACTTTTCACCACTAAAAAATAAATAGGGAGCGTCCTGACAACACCAGATGGTCACCTTAAATAGGCAACAGTCCCTTTATATATAAGGGACCGATGAACCGTCAGGTGTGTCAGACGTTTTCCTCTTTGCCTATAAATAGTGGCCCATTTTATACGTCTTTCTTAACCTTTTTCAAGAGGATCATGTGTATTTGCAGCCCTTTTTGCTCTAGAAGCATTTACAATTCCTTCATATTGCTGAAGAGGATCAAACAATGCATCATAAGGAACTGTTGCCAGATTCTTTAACAAACGAACATTTGTGACATATTTGTACCATTATGGCTGTAAAGAATTAAGAAAATTGGTATTCACTGCCATTTTATGGGTTTTGTTTCTGTCCATATCATTTATGAGTCGTGAGAAACGTTGAAACACAGATGTAAGAGATTCTCCTGCTTCAGAGGTGAACTTATCAAACTCATTAATGAACCATGACTTCTTTCTTGTTTACTTAACTCAGTATCTTGCATTTGTCATTTGACTCTATCCCACATCTCTTTTGCATTTTCGCATGCATCCACAGAATTGTAGATATCATTGGGTATAGAGAGAAGAATCAGATTCATTGCGTTAATGTTTGCCTTATACTGTTTCAAATCATCACCCACAAGATCATCCTCAGTTTGAGTTGTTTTTGCTGTGGTAGCAGTAGCTGGTATCTCTTTAAACTCATACGGGCCAACCTTAATCGAATGTCTAAGAAACTTCCTCGTATCCCTCTTTCATTTAATGTACCTCATAAACCAAATTGCCCGATACATAACTTTCTCTTTCTAGCATAGGAGGACGAGTCTCCGACCCATAATCTGCAAGTGATTGCTGATGTGTACTCGTCATTGTGTGTGAAACAATATATGGATCTTTTTAGACGAAAAAGAGTTCTATTGTGAAATTAACGAACTAATAACTTTTTAAGAATACAATCGAATTTGTATTGTGAAAAAGAGTTCTATTGTGAAAAAGATTTCACATATACTCAATCACAATCGAATTTGTCTCTTGTCGTATATGAAACCAATTGAAATTGTCTACGTCAAAATTAGAAATCCCAATCGAAAATTCCTTAACCGGATTTGAATTACAATCGAAAATGCTTTAACCAGATTTGAAATACAATCGAAATTGCTTTAACCGGATTTGAAATACCAATCAAAATTGTCAATACACACAAACAATCCAATTTCGATCTAAGCCACAAGTATCCAATCGAAATTAACCAATCTTGATCCAAAACCGGTTATGTAATCGAAAATACCAATTTCGATCCAAAAACGGTTATCCCACCGTAAATGATCAAATTCGACCGAAAAACATTTATCCAATCGAAAAAGCAGTTATTCCACCAAAAATCAACAAATTTGATGCAAAAACGATTAATTCAATCGAAAATGATCAATATCGATCCAAAAATGTGTATTACACCCTATATCTGTGAGACCCCCAAAATGCGGAATATATTCGGGTCATGGGTCATGGGGGTACCACGTCATCATACAAGACTCTAGGATTACAAGTCACAACAAAACATGAAAAGTCATACATTACGGTGCTTGACAAAATATCAGAGTTATACGCGGGCCCACAATTTAAAGTACCATACATGACATAAGTTTAAGCACGACTGACGACGACAAAGTTTTTAAGCCACATGGCTTGACCAACAAGCACCATTTTTAATACAACACAAAAACGCCCATCCGCTTGATATCCATCGAGCTTCCAACCTTCAAAGTTAAGCATTATTACCTGAGATTAAACATGAGAAAACGTCAACAAAAGTTGAGTGAATAACATAGGTTTAAATAAATATCATAGGAACAGGAACACAAGTATATAGTAGTTTCATGGGGGAAAAATCAAGTATTATTGCACTAAGTACATGACACCGAAACCTTAACTCATGAGCCCCTAATGTAAGGTATTCTGCAACTACCTCAAGTATTTCAAATGTAAATGCGTCACAGGCTATTCAAACCTTAATCATGACGGACGGGGATAGTCAGTCCCGATGGATCCACCCATAACATTCGCGCTCACTAACGTGATTTAACAGTTCATGATTTCCGGGGCAAACAACTAGCAGAAAGGGACTTAGGCAATAATAATTTCAGGTAGCATACAGTTTGATAAAAATCAATGCTTGTGTTCCAATCATGTAATCTCACCCCGCAATTTAAAACAAGTATCAATGGAAAAAGGGGGCTATGTACTCACCGTTAGCAAAGAGATGAAAATGATCAAAGAAAATCAAGAAGAAGCTCGCAGCACCACAACTCAATGACCTAAATAGGAAAAACATGTGTGTCACTATGACGCCATCATGAAATACTCAACTCATGAATGAAAATATCATGAAAAGTGAGTTACACTAAAATTTACCTAGATTTAACAAGAAAAGAAAAGAAAATTAAGATGGAAAAATGCTAATTTTTTGATGAAACTGAATTTGGGTGATGCTTTTAAGAACTAAGCTAACAAGCTTATTTCTTAAACCTTTAAAGCTGAACTTTTGTGAATAGAGCTGTTCTAACATCCTATAATCTACTAGTAAAAGGATTTCCAAGGTTTAACAAGGAAATGAAATTTTCAAAGTTTCAGAGGCCAAACATATGCTGATGCAGTTTGACTGCAAGCAGATGCATTGGCATTTAACAAAGATGCAGCCAACATTTGTGGTTCTAACCCTCTAAAACACTTACTAGGTACTCACTCACTCCGATCTTTTGCTATACTAGAAAATTAACTAGCTAATAAATCTTAAAAAATGGAAACTAACATTCACACTAAAAAACAACTGCCCTGGTGCTGTCCAAAGCTTTTTAAGCTCCCAAATTTAGTAATCTACTCACTAACTTTTTAGAAAGTTGTTTCTAAACTTGATATTAAAAGCCTAACTCAACTAATGAAAAGTTTTGATAGAGTGTAGTTGACTTTAAGAGTCAACTACAGCTAAATCCAAAACAACTCCCTTAACCTAAAACAAACTGTCAAACTTTGTTGCCACTTAAAAGCTATTAAACAAACTACAACTACACTCCTAAATCTTTTATCTTACACTAGTTAATAATGACTCTAATAGAGCTGTATACGCTATAAAACTTATAGCTTATAAGTAAAACAAAAAGCTACTTTCTCAAGAGGGCATTGTTCAACCAAATACATTTTATTAGCTATGAGAGGATTTTAAGAAAGATCTATCAAATAAGCCAAAACAGATAAAATAGGTCTAAACAAACTGACTAAGCAGGAATAAACTTGAATGAAGAGCAATTAGCAACTGTATTAAGGCTAATATTGCTGAAGTTTAAAAAACCCTTTTTTATTAGAGATAGAAAAAATTACAACATAAACTTTTAAATGAACCGAGGTTACTAATACTTTGCATCAAAGAAAACACTTACTTAAAACATTAAAACTAAAAAAAAACATAGTAAGATGGTGTCCTCAACGTTCGCTTTCTTTTCTTCTTATTATAGAGCTCCTTTGCCATCTCTTTGACTGGTTGAGTTACTGTGAGAGTAGGACACTTTCAAAAAAAATATCATTGCCCCAAGCAGATCCTAGCCTTTCCTTGGCCTTGTATACAATTCTCAGCCATTTGATTGGGGTTCGTGGTTGAGTGATTGTTTGCAAGTGGGAAGGGAATAGGGGAGGGTAAAGGTTGAATGAGCTGGGAGGATGTAAAAGTACTTGGATAGTGGTTTGGGAGTGAAAACAGGGGAGAAGGAGGTTATGGGTTTTTGGCGGATGGGTTGAGGACATTTATTGGGTTGGTTGGGAGCATGGGGTTTATTTAATAAAAGGGAAGAAAGAAAAAGATGTGCACAGAGTGGCCCTTGATTTTCTTTCTCTTTTCATTTTCTTTTTTAAACCCTTTCTTTGTTTATACACCGAGTTTGGTGTAATGTTGGAGAGGCAGGCTAGGTTGGAATGCTTAGTCCCGTCGGTTTTTTAATAACAAATAGTTTAAAGAGAGGATTAGGAAAATGCAAAATAGTGCCCTCCTGGCCTGAGGTATGATATCCAGCGAAAGGCGGGGGTAGCGAGAAAAGAGTGGTTTAGGGAATTTTGCAAAAGGTCTCGCGCTATGGTAGATATGTAATTGATGGACATAGAGGTTTTTGCGGTGGTCTCTCTCAAAATATGCTACTTTAGATACTCTCAAGGAAGCAGGGAGCACAAGGCATATCTCAACATTGTTTCTGAAACTTTGCATTTTTGCCTCCAGGAGTAATCAGGGATGTGGTATTCCCTTATAATAACCAAAAAGCTGTCATGGGTTCTTCAAGACGCCACTCTAAATGGGGGCCTGGATAGGGACCCTACTAACGTGGATTAGAGTGTGATTATAAAGCCCAGAGAGCACCAAATAAAGTTAAAAAAACTCTTTTTTTATAAAACTCAGGGGCCGCTTCTAAACTCTTCTTATGTTATAGGCTATGTAGAGATGAAGTGCGCGACTAAGGTACAAGGTTTTGGTTTTATTGGCTTTTTCAAGCCCAAAAGGTTATGGACTGGGTTTTGTATGTACAATGCTGCGATTGCTGTACCTGGGCTATTGATGGTCTTTCAAAATCTTCACAGCATTGTCAATTGCACACAAATGGGCGTTTTGTAGCTTGAGTAGGCCCATTGGTGCTTCACATCTATCATAAATCTACTATTGGGCTTCCCGGCCCATCAATGGGTAAAGATTGCATTCAATATATCTTCAGTTCCGGCTCCGGATTGACTGCTGATTCTTCTGTGATTGACACAGACTTTTGACAAACTTTTGGACTTTGGCCTTGATTTTGCACAGTCTTTTCCATTCATGCTCAGTTTTGGTCATTTTGGGCTTGGTTTTCTTCCTTTTTGATGAATATCCACTACCTGCAAATACAAAAAGCAAAACAAACATATATTTGGCCAGTTTTTGTCTGTTTTTGGCCTTTAAGCTCATTTTTAGAGGTAAAAGATATGGTTGTAATTATAGCACTTATCAAATCCCCAAACTAATGTATTTGTGTCCTCACGCAATGTTGATGAAGTAAACATGTAAGCCCCGTTTTCAACCATTTTCTAAATTTTACACTAACTACAACTAATATTTTTGGATTTTCCTCATTTTTTAACAAGAATGACTTTCTTATTTATAAAACCGGGATCATAGAATGAGAAGCATCCGTAGAGTGATCTAGGATGTCCAGACGGATAAATTTCATCGTCCTCGATTTTTCACAAGTTCCAAGCATAAGCAATAAACAAGATCATTGTCAGATATAAGTTTATAAGGTTAGCCTCCATACTTATGAACTAGTGATTTCAACTCCCAACATGGATATACGAAATGAATGTGTGTACTCATTTTAATAAACCAAGGCCAACTTATTTTCATAGTTCATAATTCAAATGAATCATGACTCAAACAACCAACTTATTAAGACTTCGTAACTTGATTTCGAGATTTAAACTTTAGAGACTTTTTTGCAACATTTTCAACCTCATAAACATAAGTTCTTAGAGCTAGGAATGCGTTGTCATATTTTGGAACCCCTAACCTCGGGTAAACGAGCAGAAATCACAACCAACGACCGGTGTTTGCTTAGTTTGAAAACCGCACCCCGGTTGCCTAGCGTAGTGGGAATCACATCAACCCTTATTCCTAATATGGCTAAGGATTTGGTGTCTAGTTTGAACCCTCACCTAGAACCGTTCCTTCCAAGTGAGAATATCACGACACACCAAATCCTAGAGTAAATATGTCCTTTAGTTTGAACCCCCACCTCGTTGCTAGCGGGTGGTTCATCAGACACAACGTTAACTTGCTCCATAACATCAACAGCATGCTTAATTGGCAAAATTTCAATATTCATGCACTTTTGACATTCACATTTCCATTCATGCTTCTTTGGCATTTAGTTTTTAATCATTACAAAATCTCGCTTTGAAACTCAAGTTACAAATTTGAAGTCTTATTCTGAAAACATCGATTGACTTATGAATTAAATAGTACGTATATTAGGTGGATTGAGAAGTTCACGGGATAGAAAACCACAAGTTACTCGTAGAGTGTTTTTAGAAGTCTTGCTTGGCACATAAACTTGTATTTAACTCTATCATTTCTCGTTCTTCACATTTTTAAAATTCAAAGCAATAGAATTCGTGAAAGCTTGGCCTAAAGGAACTAGCTAGGGCTCAACACGCCCGATCAAGTCAAAAATTATTCTTATTCTACCCAAAAGAAAAGCAAAACTGCGACAAAACACTTATTATATTTTTGAAAAATTTTCAATTTTTTCATTTTTTTGGTATTTTGGTGGTAAAAACGGGTTTACGTGGTAACAATGCTGCAGGCAACAATCAAATCGAAGATACCCCCCCAAACTAGAACTAAACATCGTCCTCGATGTTTTGAAGGGTACTACATTAATCCTAAGGCCATTTATGAGGTATGCCAAAAGATAAAACGTTAGTCGATAAGATTAGGATATCGGATTCCCAAATGAAGCTGAGGATGTGAAACTCTTGATGAATGACAAAACTGAGAGTCTTCACAATCCGGGCAATCCTGGACAATAAGCAACAACAACAACATGGAAACACGGGTAATGGAAAAGACAAGCTATCTTACACAACAACACTACACTTATTTAACACTACATACTACTAAGCTATGATAAGCATGGGGTGCCTCCCACGAAGCGCTTGTTTAGGGTCGCGATGCTTGACCCATCACAAGGATTTATGGATCCTTGAGGAAACAAGTGGAAATTAAAATCATCATCGGACTTTCATTCAAGTGACTACGATAAGTATTGAATTTCATGAAAGTTCCACTCCGATGAGATACATCCGGCTTAGAAGAATGATACTTTTGAAATGCCGGGATCAAATATGGTGTCTTCATCCCCACAGGAGAGAAGATAAGGAGGAATAACGGGAATGAAAAGAAATGGGAGAAAGATCCATACAACATAAGCGAAAATGGATTCACTAGAAGGTATGAAATCTAACTCAAGGGTGGGCAAAACATTAAGCACATGAACTCTTGGTTCTCTTGTTTGGAAAATATTTCCCACCACATCCATTGTGAAATTGCCCAGCTCGGGCTCATCCTTAAAGAAACAATCATACTCTGGTTGAGATATGATTTGAGCGAGTTCATCGGCGAACTCCTCATGAAAATCACTCCTATTGGAAGGATGATATGAATTGATCGAAAGATCAAAGATGAACGAATCATATTGAGAAAAATTGACATGAGTAGTGGTATTGCCACTACTCTTCTCTTTAAAATGATCGTTATCAATGTAGAAAGCTTTATAATCTGGAAGAGATAACTCAGAATGAGTAGTGGGACTGCCACTACTAGGCTCTTCCAAATTAAAGCAGAAAGTTTCCGATTCGGGCAAAGAATTATCAAAGGTGTTAGTCTCCTCCAAGAAAAGGTTAGGAAATGTGGAGGTAGACTTGGTCACAACAACGGAAGATGGAACGGGATTATCTTTTAATGCTTCGATTTTAGCAACAAGACGATTGACATTCAACAATTTTTCACGAAGGGTATCGTCTTTGATTAAAAGAATGTCATCCTCAATCCTTCCAACTTCTGGAATAACAATCTCCATCACCTTCGAGCTAACTGGCTCAGAATTGGGAGGTGATGCCTCAACATACTCGACATCGTTACTAGAGAAGGAATCTTCATCAGTCGAAGTAGAATCAACGTTAGAATCAGAGAAATCCTCAGATTGATCTTTTGAAATGTCAAGAGGCGGAGAATTGTCATGAAAAGGCACATCACACACTTTGGGAACACCTTTGGACTCACTTGGGATTGGGACAAGGATTTCAACACTAGACTTTATGAATTCGTCCGATTCCGTTGCCGAAATTGTGTCAAGATGCTCATTCTCCATAATTAGAGAGTTTACGGGCTCCTCGGTTGATAAAACGGGTGTGATTGCAATGGTATAGTCATTGTCATCATCATCATCACAAATGGGAATCTTCCAATAGCGCTCTTTAGCCGCTTGCTCTTCTGCAATTCGCTTCTCTTCTTCTTTCTTTTGCATAGCTTGAGCAATCAAATCATGCAAGGTTGTCATTTGAGTATTTAGATGCTCAAATCCAGAATTGAATTGCTCATTTTGAGAATTGAAAAACTCATTTTGAGAATTTAAGATCTGATGATAGACGGTATATTGCGGAGGTTGAAATTGGTCAAAACCGAAAGAATTAGAATCATAGCAAGGATTTTGCTCATGATAATAGTCTTCATTCATTGGTTGACACTGAAAAGTCTCATGAGGACCTCCACAATAGTTACAACAAAGGAATTGTTGTTGAAGACTTTGAGGATTTTGTGAGAAATTAAAGTCTTGATTGTAACACAGTTCCGATTGGATAAACGGAACTTGGGGTGAACAATCGTAACCATAATGAACATTGTTTCCAAAATTCTCATAAGAATGAGTCGGGGGTTGTGGAGATGGGTTTGAATAATCGGGAGTGTTATTAGATGAGTACGGAGTTAAAACATTTGGTGTTTCACTCCGAATCTTACAATAAAAACAAACTCCATCATATTCATTGCAACCACATTTTTGGCATTGACCAAAAATTTTTGGTATTTGCACACTTTTTCGAGCTTGTGGGATCTTATCAACAGTTTGTTTGGTTGGTTCCGGATTAGAGATAATCGGAGTTTTCGGTGGACAATTATAACCAATATGAGCACCTTTCCCACAAGACTTACAAGTGCATCGTTGACAAAAGATGCCATCTAACGAATCACCACACTCGCAACAACACTTTTGGTCGATTAGTGGAGATTTTTGTGAGGAATTGACACTGGGGTCTTGTTTGACAACGAATGGCTCTCGAGGAGCATTAACAACGTTGGAATTGTCATTGGATGACTTGGAAGTATTTTGAAACTTTTGAAAAGCTTTCTCCAATATCTTTCGTGTCAGGTCACATTCTAGACAATTAAGACCATGCAAACATGTCACCACGATCGAAATAAAACAAACATAATTCTTATCAATCTTAAATGTGTTTGTTGAGAGAAACGATTCGGGCATTGGAACAAGAATCTTGTTTTTTGAGTTTCTCTTATTGAACAACAAAAAGGCTTAAGAGTGTGCAAATTTCCCACAACCGAACATGCTTTAAAATCGCTTTAAGGCGATAATCGAATGATGTCATAAGAATTAAATAGAAAGAGGATAAAGGAAAGAATATAACTGATACAAGAAAAAAGAAGATTATTTTTGGTTTTTTCGAATTTAATAACAAAAATTACAAAATTGGACAAAATCAGATAGACATATAATACCTGATAATCAATTCATCCAAACTTCACAGGTAGCTCTCAGAATGAAAACGCACAGGTGAGCGATAGGAGTAGGAATAGCCTGCGAAGCTAATTTCTCCTTTCGGGGTCGTAAGTTCCTAGGAACAACCCTCCTTAGGAACCACACATTATAGTTTGTTGAATCAGAAAATGAGAGTGAGCCGTATATCGTAATTAGACACAAAGGCAAGGTTTTAAATCTATTGGTTCGATGGGAACTCAGTAGTTCCACGCCACCAGTGAACTTATTATTATAATACCCATTTATGCGAATATTATATTTTTGGTATTTTACCAATTAGTTAATTCAATTTTTATGGAAACTTTTTTTTTTTTTTTTATTTTTATTATATATTATATGTAGCAAATAAAAATAAAAGAAAAATATTTTTTGGTTATTTGTAATATGAATTAATAACAATAAGACATAATTTCAGATCAAAGTCAAATAACCAATACCGTAGCAATTGTCCTCCCCGGCAACGGCGCCAACAAGTGATTCGTGGTATAAGTACACATTATAATAGGCAACCCAATAGCAGACCCTTACCCGAAATGCCCTTGGACCAAGCAAAAGGTTCAAATAACTGCGCAAAAGGACAAAATAGCACAAAGAAAGAATTCAATAATAAAAACAGTATTCCGTAAGAGATATTTCCCGGGTCGTAATGTCCCAACGAGGCTGGCAATTGAAGAGTAATTCCAGGTATGATGAGAAATTGAATGATGTGAGAATATAGATGGAAACACTGAAATAACTACAACAACAATTAATTAAATAAAACCTAATTTAAGACTACGTGGAAAAAAAAAGGAGAAAAAACAAAAATTAGTTATAAGGGAATATCCTCAAATTAAATCTAAACAAAAAATACAGGGAACAGAATCAAGCGTATCAGGAAACCTAAATACTAAAAATTAAGGAAAATAAATGCTAAATTAAATTAAAAATTAAAATTAAAATTCGTAATTAAACTTAATTTGAAAAATAAAAAAAACTAAAAAAAAACGGAGGTCGTTTGAATATTAAAACAGAAATAGATAAACATGTAAAACGCACCCGTAAAACGGGTCTAAGACGAAATTATTAAGAAAAATAAAGCCTACACTAAAATTTTTATATTTTTCCTAGACACTAAAATGACAAAAGGAAAATTTTGTAAAAAAGAAAAATATTTTTTTATTACTTTTTAGTGATATTTTTATGAATTTATTTAAAGATTAATTAATAAATAAAAACTAAAGAAAATAGAAAAAGACAAAAAATAAAATTATAAAAATTCTGAAAAAATAAAATTAAATAAAGAAAAAATTAAACAATTCTAGAAAATAAAAAATGCCCAAAAGTTACTGTTTTAAAATTTAAAAGTAATTAAACTAATTAAATCTAAACGCAATTTAATATATTTAAATAAAATAAACTCAACTAAATTTAACTGCGTGGGGACTAACATTGACAAGGGACGACAAGGATCTAATGGGGAAACAACAAACTGACAAGGGGGACTTACTTTGTAACTATAAAAGACAAAATTACACAAATGGTCCCTGAAGTGGACCCCCCTCCCGAAATACAAGCTTAGTCGGCAAACAGCATTATTATCAAAAAGCTATAAAATGCAAAGTTTATAAGGGGCTATAAGGGAACAACTTTTGTAAAAGCACTTATGGCTTTTGTTGGCTTAATAAGGCTAGAAAAGTGAGCTTTTGGGGGGGCTTGCAAAAGCTTATTAGCGTTATTTTCTTAGGCTTGTTGGGATTTAAGCTAACCAAATGAGGGCTTACAACAATGGGGGACAGATAAATAGGTGTAAAGGGAGTCCAAAATCTAAAAGCTATGGGAATCTAATAAGAGGTCCCTAAAATAAAGGCTTGGAAATAACGTAATCTAATGTTAGGCCGATTTTAAAAAGAAAATCAGGAAAAAAAAGGGAACTTTAAGCCTTAATAGAGGCTATAAGCTAAAGGGGGTAAATAAGCTATAAGATTTGTAGGCATTATAGGTGCAACTAATAATCATAAATAAAAGCCTAAAAGATCCAAAGGCAATATTATCAAATATAGAGATAGAAAATTTGGCAGATTTAGTGCTCAGCACCAGTGGGAACTCAAGCAGCTGAGCTTAAGGGCTTATTCCATCAGCTTGACACAATAATGCTCATATTGAGGCTTTTTAGCCATAAGAAAATCCAAACAGGTTAAAGGCATTTGGTGGCAAATGACTTATTTCAAAGTATTGGTACATTAGCTTAAGAGGCCTAATTTATAACTTGCGTGATAAAATAGGGCATAAAAATGGCATTTTTCAAAAATTATATGCATGATACACGACTTGGTGACATGGTGGCTTATGGTTATACATATGACAGAAAGCAAATGGGTTGGGTTTTTTTGCTAGAAACAACAACAAAAAGCACAACAATAGTGATCTTAAGCTGCATAAGCGGCTTGATCACTTAACACACTTTGCTAATGGAAATTTGAGGGGGAGGGGGAAGGCATCCACCCCCCCTTTTGGCAAAAAAAACTATATATATGTGACACTAAAATATGGTGATTATAAAGTTGGCCAATAAACCTACACAACTCAGTCCAAATAGGCTATGAGTGGTTACAACCCATGAAAAAACCCCCATATGAACCCCATTTTGGGACTATCCAAACACCCCATAATTTTATAAAAAAGGCTTGTAACTTGTTTTTTTTGGAAAAAGAAGACAAGAGGTAATTGAATATAGTTAAATTTAATAACTGTTAAGTCAGCATATTTAAACCCAATTTAAACAGGTTTCACAAACAACTTGAAAGATATTTCAAAATTCGACCAAGGCATTAATCACAAACACTCCATAACTTGTATTGTAAACAGAAAGTAATAGCACAACAAAAACTTAAAAAGAAACTGAGTACAACAATTTTTAAAGCAAACTTGATTAAAATTTAAACTAAGAAAGTAAAAACGGGATTTTTTTTTCTTGGCTTGTTCTCTTCTCTTTTATAGAGACTCTGAGCCTTCACTTTGTCTTGGGTTGTGCTTGTTGTGAGCATACAATGCTTTTCAAGCAATCCTAGCCCTTCGTTTCACTTCTCATGATCTCAGCCATTGATGGGGTTCTTCTGGGTTGTGTGAATTCCAAGCTTGGAAGGTTAAAGGGGTAATGGTTGTGGGGAAAGGGTATGGGTGAGCTGGGAAAGGTACTTGGGATAGTGGTTAGTATCTAGAAAGAAGAGAAAAAAAAAAAAAAAGGGTCCGTGGTAAATTGGAGGTTATACAAGATTGGCGGGTAAGTGGTGAGGGTACGTTTGTGGTTACAGGTTTTAAAAGGAAAGTATGGGGAAGAGGCAAGAGTGCCCCCCATACTTTCATTCTCTTTTCATTTCTATTTAAGCCAAATTTTAGTTATAAAAAAGGTTTTGTCAAAGTTACAGATATTGGTCCTTGACATCGTTTTTTATAACTAAACGAAATAAAAATGGTTTTGGGGTTATTTGTCAAAAATGTCCCTGTTATTTTAGCTAAAAAGGGTAAAAGAAGATGGTTTTGGCAAATTGCAAAACCAGGCCCTTGTGTTTTTATTTTTCTAATTAAATTTCTTTTTAAAAACAACTTTCAAACTTGCAATTTATAATTTGGTGGCCGCCTTTTTCTTTAGTTTTTTTTCATTTTTTATTATAAACAAGGTTTTAAAATTTAGGCAATTTTGGTCCTTCAATGTTATATAAAAAAATGTATTGTGGGCTTTTTGGTTGGGCTTGGTTTTGTATTGGCTTATGTTATTGGGTGGGCTTTTTAAAAGGCCCAATAAGTTTCCAGGATTTGGTATTGTGTGTACAATGGTCTAGATTGGCTGTAACTGAACTGGGTCTAGGATTGTTGCTCATCAATATTCTTCACAGTCCCTTTGTCAATTGCACACAAAAGGGACTGTTGAAATATGATTGAGGGCCCATTTGGGTCTTCACAGTCTTCATAAATTATACTATTGAGCGAGGGCTTTTTCGCCCGGATCCCATCAGCACATGGGTTAAAAGATGGCATTGCAATACAGTTATCTTCATTTCCGGGCACCTGGTATATGACTGCGATTCATACTGTATTACTCTGACTTTTGGCATTTTGGACTTTGGCCTGATTCCTGTGCACAGCTTTCCATTCCTTGCTCAGATTTTTGTCATTTTGGCTTAGGTTTTCCTGTCTTTACTTTTATTTTTTGATAACCACTTCCTATCCTGCACAATACAAATGCAAAAACAAACATATATTGTGGCAGTTTTTGCCTCTCTATTTTAGTGGTCATTTACGCTCGTTTTTTAGAGGTAAAAGATATGTGTAATTAAGCACGTTACAGTGACCCATCGAATCACATCTGGTTCAATACAAGTCAATGATTTATTAGCCACATGCTCTACTCGAACTCCCATGACATTGTAAGAAGTAAATTATGAAAGCTCAAGTAACCATGGTTTCAAGATTTCTAGCTACAACTGATAAACCGCACGTCCTTCTTGAAATGATCCGTACAAGTCTGTTGTAAAAAAGTTAAAGAACTTCAAAGAAAGATACTATACAAGCTTTCAAGCTCAAGCAAATATGAGCATTGTCATGTCCGAAGGTCAAAAGTACATAAGGCAAAATATCACAAGATGATGATAAGAGATCATATTTGGCTGATGATCTCAAGAAGCTCAAAGACCACACGCAAGTCAAGCTTAAAGGAACAAGCTCAAGCCTAAAGTCTAAAGATCGCTACGCATACCACAAGATGAAAGACAAAGATTCAAGACCATAAGAAAAGACCAAAGACATTCATAGAATGTTAAGCTTAAGATTTTTGTAAAATGAAGTGACCTCCCTTAGGGGGAGATTGTTAGAAATTAAGAAAAGACTCGGTCACTAATAAAATACATAGCTCTTAGGTCTAGTTAATATTTAGAACATTATTAAGCTAGTTAGGCCAAAGCCCATGGAAAGCCCATGGATGCCAAGGCCCAACCGGCCACACTAGGAGTATAAATACCCTCTCCATAGTTTGGAGATGGTGTTGGTTGGTTTTATTTCTCATATAATTTATTAATCTAATATTCTCTCCTTTCTTTCTCTCTCTAGAAACCTTCCTTCTATCCTTTTCTCTCTCTAGTTTCTTCATTGATTAGTTAAGTGTTTAGATAAAAAATGTTATATATATATATATATATATATATATATCATATATATATATCAATATATATATATACATATATGTATATACAAAATAAATATTAGTATATATATATATATGTAAATATATATAAGCTGTAATATATATTAAATAATTATATATATAATTATGTATACTATAATAAATGAAGAAAAACACACTGACAACACACATGACTCAGGTAAACACACACACCATACACAACACACACTACACACATACACACACTACTCTACAACGACACACCACACACACACAACACACACACACAACATCACCATGGAATAATATATATATAGTATACAACATAGCACACCACACACACACCGAACATAGACACATACTTACTACACACACTTACACACACACACACACACACATCCACAGTATACACACACACACACCACACATACCACACCACACCACACACACTACACACACCCCAACACACAACAAACATACCCACTAATCCCCCCCCTACATCATTTCTTTACAATCCAACATCAACAATAAAACCAAAAACAAAAATTAACCCACAATCAAAAAACCCAAATAACAAATGTACCTTTAAATGTAAAACATACATACTACAACGGACCCCAACCGCCCCCTACCCACCCCACAAACACCCCGACCAAACAATCCATACAACCCCTCCGATACCTCCCAACAAAAAAACAAATCAACTCTTCCCAACCCCTAACCACCACTACCCCCTCCTCCCTACCCATAAAATACAAACTCCCACCAACTCCCTCTACCACGCCTACAACCCCCAAACACCTCAACGTAAGCCACCCCCAAACCATCCTGTACACCACCCATAAAACTATATGACCCAAGAAAGGTCAACCCGTCCATCTTGCCATTTAGCAGCCATTACACGATACAAAGAACCATTCAGAAAATCTACATCAAAAATTATGATATGTTAGTCAATTTCTATATCTGAAAAAAAAATATCCACATTAATTATATACTAGCTAGTGAAAAACTCACATTCGCAAACTACCAATTGTTCGTGCTAGATTAAATAACTACCTGCAAGATAGCAACATTCTAGATAAAGTAAGTACAGTCAAGAGTAAACGATAAATTGCAAGGTGTAACTAAGTACTAGCAATGAAGAGTAAAAGAAAACTTACTAAGATCGATAAATGCTGTATGGGCTTGAAGCACAGTTATTGCTGCTGGTACCAAAGTTCCACCTACTACGGTTGTGTTGAAAGTTAATTCTATAATCCTACTATCTCTGGAATAAAAGTTCCAAACTGAAGAAAGATTAAACTGGTAAACACCCCAAAAATGGGTCGCACGCGGAAATATGGGTTGGGGGTGATACTTCATAGATCAATTAACACAAAGAAACAATATACGCGGAACGTCTAAAAAATCGATTAAAACCGATAACATTGGATTTTAACAAAAGTCATTATTTACAAAAGCCCGAAGCTTCACTTGTTCAAAGTACATATTACAACACAGATCTCTAGTATAACACATGTATTCCGTACAAAATGTAATGCAACCAAATAACTTTAATGCTACTAGGACTTCAAAACAATAACGACCACCCAATGTATCCCTTGTCTTGTACCTTACTGATCTCATGAGAAAACATTGTTTAAAACGTCAACATATTGTTGAGTGAATTCATAGGTTTTATAAATGTCTAATGTATGACCGCAATATTTCGACCATAAAATGCAACGGGATGCAAACATCATAAAATGTAATTATGTTTTTCTAAGCTCATGACACTGAAGCTCGACATGTATGAATTGCAATATAAATTGCCAACCTTGCCCGTGATGATGTTCTAACCCGCAACATCCTATGTCCGACATGGTATACGTTCTTTTTCCGGAAAACCATCACAGTGAGTATGACTCACCCGAACGGGGATGTCAATCCCAAATAGATCTATTTATAACAAGGCAGGCTCACAACATTAATTTGTACAGTTCATGATAATGGCGCCTCAAGGGTATATGGCTACTTAGGCACACACATAATCGTAAATGTGAATTGTCCACTTGCGTCCAATTATAAACATGCATATGTTTCTCACCCCAAAACTTGTAAATCCTTAAAATGTAAAACGTGAGGCTATGAACTCACCTTGAGTGAATGATAACAAATATATCACAGAAAATGCGTCACGATAATGACCGAATGCAACCTAATCCAATATAGGTCGTATAAGTACTAAGCACTTTGAATAACTACTACCACATATAATTCTATATAGCTACATCACCATCTATTTGCGTTTGTGAAATCGTATTTATAAAGTTAAAACGTTTATAAATATTTCCTTAGTAAAAACGACGTAACTTTATCGTTTTAAGCCCGTTTCTTACGTTTCTTATGTCCACGCTTTCGTATTAAGATGAGTTATCAAAATATTACATTTTCATATTTTTAAACCTACTGGTGAACAGTACTTTTTACTGTTCATGACAGTTATAAACTTATTTTTATAACTTTAATTAACGTAAAACCCGTAAATGTCGTATCTTATTCGTTTTAGATCCGATTTTAGCGATTCTTTCGAGCACGTCTTCGTAATTAAAAGTTCTATCTATTTAATGATGTTTTCAAAATGTTATTTACTGATGTGAACAGTAACTTTTATAAAAATAGTTTTATAAAAGTATTTATTGTCGCAACCTTAATCGTAAAATTAGGATTCTTATTGTTTTGAAATCCTAAAATTATATACTAACTGATAAAAATATGTTTATATTTGCAGTAGATGTGAATAGTAATTGGTTTTTATAAAATTTCTTTTATAAACGCGTTTAATTAACATATAACTTAAAATTAGCGTATCTCTTTCGTTATAAATCAGTTTTTCGAGTTCTTTATATGCCCACGATCCTTGTGACATGTAGTATTTTATAAAATCATAAAACATATGCCTTAAAATTCGAATTCTAACAACCCCTTTTTGATATTTTCTCAAAATGTGTTTAAAAGTTGTTTTTTATAACTTTTTAGTTTTACCACTTTGTTACAAGTCCATTACAACCCTTATTATTACATTTCTTACACACCTAGGGTCCTTAGTCCATGATTAGTCCAAAGTTTGTCCAAGAAATCACAAGATCCATTAGTTTACATACTCATTTGTTCATGAACTTTAATATATACACTTTTTAGGTAACTTGTTTATATATACTTTTTATACATAAACCATACTTGTACATTACTTACACATCCATTATAACATGATGTTAAGATCCATATATCATATGTAAGAGTATACCAAATCATAAACAAGTGTAAAAATCCATTTTTACAAGTAAATAAGTCCTTAGATGGTGATTAACTACATAAACATCATATATGCATAAAATCACAAACGTAAAGAGATTAAGGATTTTAGGTAACCTTAATATGAAGTGTGGTGATGAACAACACAATCTAAACCTTATTTTAGATGACAAACCCTAGCTTGCAACACCAAGAAAACCCTAGTTTTTCCAAAGAAACCCTAACTCCTTTTCCTGCTTCAACACTTGTAGATGTTTAACCAAGCCTTCTAAACACTTTAGGTTATCTTAGAATTGATGAGTATGAATGTTAGTAAAATTTGTAGATTAATTTGTATGAGTTTCTTTATGGTGTTTGATAGGGTTGTCGTGGGTAAGCCAAGCCAAAAATGGAGAGGATTTTTGTTTCACTTAGTGAATAAAGAGTGTATGCTGTTTACTTCACTTTCTAAGGCATTATTACCCTAAGACTATCAAATATGGTCATATGAAAGTCTTGTAATAAAAACCTAAGGCTTTATATAGTTGGGGATGAACAATGTCTATTTTGCGGTCATAACAATGTGTGCACTTGGTTCCCAAAAAGAGAGATCATCCCATAAAATTAAGGAATATGTCTTGCAATAGATATTTTCTTTGGTTCTACCATCTTGAATCCGGCCATATATGTATATATGTGATGAATTTTTTTAATTTTTGAGCATTGGGTATAATTGTAGGTATTTGTTGAAGCGTAGGAAAGTTTTGGTGGTTCCGGGTATGCCTAAACGTATTTTATC
Source organism: Tanacetum coccineum (assembly GCA_026074375.1). Taxonomy (NCBI): domain Eukaryota; kingdom Viridiplantae; phylum Streptophyta; class Magnoliopsida; order Asterales; family Asteraceae; genus Tanacetum; species Tanacetum coccineum. The sequence continues at coordinate 72,607 of BQNB010001173.1, forward strand.
GCAAAACGTAAACACTTTACGCAACCAATAAAAATAAACTAAACAAAGTTAATAATTATCCTCAAAATAATTACTTAACACTTTGCATGATATGTAAACATTTAATTGTTTGATGCCCGTATACATTGAACTATAATTTTTAGTTACGCGATTTAACTTAACGATTTCAATTTAAAAGCAAACGCGTACATTACTAAAAATAAATAGTGAATTTATTGATGTCGTATAATGACCTTAAAACATGGGGTGTTATAACAACTGCTGAAAGGATAAAGACTGCTCAGAGAAAAGATAAAGATTGCTTATAGGGTATGTATGAGATATTTTTTGTAAAAGATACGTATAAGTTATTTGTTTGGAAGATCATGATAACTTAGGAAAATATTGTAATCCCATTGGGACTCTTTGGTGTATAAAAGGAGGTCTTAGGGTATAGAATTCTATGTATCAAAGTATCAAAAATGAGTCATTCCTAGAAATTATCATAGCTTCAAAGGATTTGTAACCCTATTACCAGGTAAGTATTCATATTATTATGTAATAATAAAATTGGATTTTTCTTTTATTGTTTAAATATATTGAATTTGTGTTATTGTTTCGCTTTGAAGAATTCTTCTTATATTAAAGAATAGATTCCGCAATAAACTTTAGTATTATCACCAAAGTTTCTATCATAAAGTTGTTGTAGGATTTATCTTGCATAACTAACCCTTAGAAACTAGCCCAATTACAAGAATCATCACCGTGTTATGAAATAAACGATCCTACAGGTTAGTTAAAACAAATAACAATACCTTTTTACATTTACATATTATCAATAAACATATAACATTTTTAAGTTTAAGCAATTTTTGTTCAAAACCGAACAAATAAGCATTTTGTTTAGTTTCAGCCTAGAAAGTGCGGCGTACTTTATAAAAAGTGCGGCGTACTTTATGAGTTTTAAGTTTTTTAAAATTTTTAATTTTAACATTTTTATGTTTATGTTGATCCCAATAGAATAGATCTTGCTTAGCTTGTATAAAGCTAAGTTGTATTGAATAAATCCAAAACAACTATGATAGAAACTTTGATTGTGAATATCAAAGACTATGCGGAATCTAGTCAATGATACTAAGAAGAATTTCAATGAAACAGTAATGAATAAGATTAATAACAAACAGTTTACAAAATTTTTAGCCTCAATATAATATGAACACTCTTAATAGTGTTAGGGTTACAAAACCTTGAAGCTATGACAATTATATGAATGACTCGATTTGATATTTTGATACTAAGACATGGAATTCTATACCCTAGGTCCTCCTTTTATACACTAAGGAGTCCTAATAGAATTACAATATTTTCCTAAGTTATCATGATCTTCTAAACAAGTAACTTATACATATCTTTTACAAAAATATCTCATGCATATCCCACAAGCAATCTTTATCTTTTCTCTAAGCAGTCTTTATCCTTTCAGCAGTTGTAATCTTTCAGTAGTTGTAACTTGTAATCTAGCAGCATTAACTTTCAACACCAACAGCAGTAACTTTTGTACCAGCAACACTAACTGTGTACAAGCAGCATTAACTACTTAGAAAGTTTTCTTCAATCTTCATCATCAATACTAAGTTACACTAGTAGTACTAACTTTACTCTAGCAACACTAACATTACTAACAGTAGTAATATACACTAGTAGTAGTAACTTACACTAGCAGTAGTAACTAGCAGTACTAACTACTTAGCATATTTTTCATTAAGATTACCAACAACACTAATTTATGCTTTGCAACAGAAACTAATACCTTAACAACAGTAGGTTCAAGAAGGCTTTTAATCCCAACAATCCTCCCCTAAACTTGATATTTATCTTCAAAATCATCAAGTTTCTTTATTAAAAGCTTCATAATCAACAGGAGGATGCTTCCAAACACTTCACTGTTTCTTGAGCTGCTTTGTCATAAGCTTCAGAAGCTGATAACACATTTCATTGCAATGATCTGTTTAAAGCTTCCTATTCAGCATCTGTGTAATTGTTGCTGGTGTAAGGGGATATCTTTTCTCAACCAACATAAAGATATGCATGTCTTGAAACCTCACAAAGTGTACTCCACAAGAATCAAATAATTTCCAAATCAACACTTTGTTTCCAAGAAGATTCCTCCACACTGTATCTTCTATTTTATGCTCAAAAATGGTCTTTAGATTACCCCATAGTACTCTCTCATATCCCTTTTCTGGTCTTGTATATCCATGCTTAGCTTTTACTAATTTCTATAGAGTTTCTAAATCTTCTTTGTCAAAACTTTTAAGCATCTGAATCATTGATGAGTACCTCTTTGAATTTCCATCAGCTCTTATGATTTGATAGTAGCCAATCTTTCCTTCTTTAATGATCTTCCAATCAACAATGCTTGGAGGCTTAGTAGCTAAAGGTATAGCATCAACTGCTACTTCCTCTTCATCAGGAATGACTTCCATCATACTTTGAAGCTCAGCTGTTTCTTTATCATCTTCCATCTTTTGTTTCTTTGAAGGCTCTTGTTCTAGCTCATCACCTGCTCTTTTAGAACTGCTTTCTTCTTCTCTTATCTCACTGCCTTCTACCAATTCTGTATCCATGTCTACAAATGTATTTACCCTTTTCATAGCTTTCTCAAATAATTCTTGAACACTGGCAAAGGACTTGTTCTTCAAATCTTTGGGCTTCCATCCTGCCATGTTTTTCAGATAAGTAGTCATGATACTTCTTTGTTGAGCTTTGGTAGGTGGTTTATTTCTCCTTTCTTCTGCTCTCTTAGCTGCAAAGTGCTTCCTCCTTTTCTCCAAGAGTTGTTGAAACAGTTTAGACTTTTCTTCAATTGTCAACTCTTATTGTTCCTCTGCTTACAGCCTTTAAGCTAATTCATAGTCAGTCTCTACCTTATCCTGAATATCATTCCATTGTGCAATTAAGGCAACATTGGCCTCTTTTTTTCTCTTGTAATCCTCTCTTCCTCATCAAATTGAGCTTGTAGCCTTATAACTTCTTGTTTATCAAAGAGGACTTGATCTTTCTTCTTCATCTTCAAAGGTTCTTTAACTATTATACCTTCACCCTTATACTTTGAAGAAGTTATTGGTGTTGTTGTTGTTTTTATTGTTGTTCTTGTTGTTGTTTTTGTTTCACTTGGCTCTTGAGAAGAATTCCTTTAGTAGTTGTTGTTGTAGTAGCAGTTGTTGGTGTAGCTGTTGGTTTAGTTGTACCCTGCTCTAGTTTTTGACTAACAAACTTATTAACTTTTGGTTTTGCACTCTTCAAAGCTGCAAGTGCTTGACCTAAAGTGATCTCTTCACTAGTAATTGTTGTAGCAGCACTAACTTCAGTAGTACTAACTACTTCTTCAACAACTTTTTCACTTTGCTCTGTAACAAACACTTCTTCACCATTAAAAACATCTGTATCAAACATTTGAGCATCATCATACCTCCCTTGAGTTTCATCAACCAATGTAACTTCTGCATCTTGGTCTATGTTAGTAATTTTCCTCCCCTGTTTGGATGCATCCTCCTGATCACCTAAACTACCTTCATCAGAGGGAATCACTATTTCAGATCCACTAATCTTGAATAATCTTTTCATCCCTAGAGTTTTTGACTTCCTTTTCCTTTCTAGCTTTTTGACTCTCTTCTTTAAACTAGCAATCTCCTTTGCTTGAACAATCTTTGTTGTCTCCAAGTCAAGAACTCTATCAGACAGTTTTGTACAAAGGTCCATCAATTCCTTAAGTTTCATTCTGTCCTCCCCACTTCCAAGTGTGTTAACTCTTAAGAGAGGTGGGTCATTGGACTATTTAGATAAACTCTCAAACCTAGTTTGAGTAGGTCTGTCCCCCATGGTTTCTTGGCGCCTGGGTCTACCACCTGAACCAATTCCCTGAGGAAGAGGAACATTAGGTATTGCCATGGATTAGGTCCTAATGATGTTACCACTGTCCTGCTCTGCTTCTATGCTAGAAGCAGTAGTGGCAGCCCTTTCCACACTGTCTCCCCTCTCCTTATGGACAACCTCATCTGCTATAGGTTTTGTAGGAACACTAAACTGAGGTATTTCAGTGCCTTTTCTCTGTTTTCTCCTACATTATTTCTTCTGAGGTTGTGATGTTGATTGTTGAATGATGGGTGTGTGATGGAGATCAGTTGGCATAGTTGAAACTTCACCCATTTCTTCTTGAGCTTGAACCATCATGGTTGGAAATAAGGGTGTAATTGCTCCAGAGAATCCTTTCCCAACCCTTTTTATATTTCCAATTACCTTCTTTGTGTGAGAGGGTGTAACAAAATTTTTATCATGAATAGACATATCACCAATTTGTTTATCCAGAAAGACTTGCACAAACCTTGGATACATTAGAAATTTGACACTACTATCCACATTCTTCACCATACTTTCAAAGATATACTTAGAAAAGTTGAATTTATGGTTTGTGGCAAAGCAGATTATTGCAAAGGCCATAGTGCTACTAAATTCGTTCCATGCAGTAGACTTAGCACTTAGGCATTGCAGAATAGTATGAATCAAAAACTTCCATTGAGAAGAAAAGAAATCTTTATAGAATGTAAGTTTATGAGAAGGTTTTTCATACCCCCTTAAAGCAAGTCGCTCAAAAATATCAGCATTGGGTAGACATTCAATTCCTTAAGCATCTTCCAATTGAAGATCTCTTCTTACACTTGTTTTAGTGATGATCACTTTCTTCCCATCCATTAGGGCTTACAACCAAACTTTTCCATTAATAGTTTACACCTTTGCAGTAGCCCAAAACTGCTCAATACATGAAGTATAGATTGTAGGATTAACCGTTAACGCATATTTGACAGGATTCGTATTTAAGAAATCTACAATTTGCTCAAACCCTTCACTTTCAGTGGGTTTAGCCAAGAACGCGACCATGTTGTGTGAATCAACAAACTTTAGAGCAGACATTATGATGGGTTTTGATAATTAACGATAAAATTGAGTTAGGGTTTATGATTAGAGAGTATATCAAAGATTGAAATCGAGTAAAAGTTTGAATGAAACCCTTAATCGAAGTATTTATATAAATACCCTTAACAGCATTAACGTTCGCTAGCAGTTGTAAGTTATGCATAACAACATTAACTTTCAACTAGCAGTAGTAAGTAACCCAACAGTAGTAACTCAATAGTAAGTTAAGCCTAGCAGCATTAACTTTCCCAAGCAGCAGTAAGTTTATGCCTAGCAGCATTAACTTTCAATAGTAGTAGTAAGTTTATGCCTAGCAGCATTAACTTATACCAGAAGTATTAAGTTTATGCCTAGCAGCATTAACTTTAAATTACCAGTATTAACTCCAATTCCATTCTAATCAGCTTTTCCATCATCAAAGTAACATTTGAACTCACAAAAACTCTCTGTCTGTTTTTTTATTTCTCTCAATTCTTTTAGCTCACAATTCTCTCTGTCTGTTTTTAATATATTCAACTCTCTTTTTGTTTTTCAACACACAAATTCTCTCATTTCTTTTTCTTACTAAATCACTCTGTCTGTTTTTATCACACATCTCTCTTACTGTTTTTATTCTCACCAACTCTCTTACTTCTGTTTTTCCTTACCAAAAACTTTAAAGATTGAGCATTTCAATACTAGCAATCAAATATTGAAATCTACTTACATCAAATGCTTTTGTAAGCAAATCTGCAACATTCTTGTCAATATGAATCTTGATCATTTGAATTAGCTTTTTTTCATTGGAATATCTAATGAAGTGACGTCTAATCTCAATGTGCTTTGTTTTTGAATGAAAAACAGGGTTCTTAACTATGCATATAGTAATCTCATTATCAATATAGATCTTTGTATGCATAAAGTTATACCCATAATCCAATAATTGATTTTGAATCCAAAGCACTTAGCCACAACAACTTGAAGCAACTACATATTTAGCCTTTATTGTGGAATTAGCAACCATAGTCTGCTTCTTACACTGCCATAAATCAATTACATCTAGGTATTTGACACCTTCTGTTATGGACTTCCTATCTAAGCTTGCTCTTGCATAGTCACTGTCAGTATATGCCACCAAATCAAAAGGTGAATCCTTAGGATACCAAAGGCCCAATTTAGATTGACCTTTAAGATATCTAAAAATTCTTTTCACAGCATGAAGATGTGACACTTTAGGGTTAGCTTGGAATCTGGCACATACACATACAGCAAACATTATATCTGGTCTTGAAGAAGTAAGATACATCAATTAGCCAATCATTGATCTATACATGTGTTCATCTACATCTTCACCATCTGCATCTTTGAGCAAAGGCTTATGGGTTTCCATGGGTGTGTTTGCTGTTTTGACATCACTAAAGCTAAATTTCTTCATAATCTTAGTCACATACTTGTCTTAGCTTATAAAAATCCTATCTTCCTTCTGTTTCACTTGCAGTCCTAAGAAGAATGTGAGTTCACCCATAGAAGTCATCTGAAACTTCTTATGCATCATATTTTCAAACTCTGTGCATAACTTCTTCTTTGTAGACCTAAAAATGATATCATCTACAATTATAATTGACTATTAGAAATATACACTTGGTTCACTTTTGGTAGCAAGTTTTTTCTATCTGTCCTCTCTGAAAAACCATTTCCAACAAATAAGTGACAAAGTCTCATACAAGCTTCTAGGAGCTAGATGCAATACATTGAGAGCCCTTTCTTACATTGGTGAACTCGGTCAGGGGAATTCTAGACCCTTCAAATCCTGGTGGTTGACAAAAATAGTCTTCCTCTTCATTCTTACATAAAGAAAGCACTCTTGAACACCTTTGCTACACCACAAAGTCTTTAATGAGTCATAGACTAAGGAATAGCTTAATTGATTCATTATCTGGCAACAGGGGCTAAAAACGTCATCTTAGTCAATTCCCTTATTCTTGTGTGTACCCCTTGAGCATGAATCTTTCTTTGTTCTTTATCCATCAATGCCTTTTATCATCCTTTTTGTTCCTATAAAACCCATTTAGTGCCTTTGGGCCCTTTTGCCATTTGGTAATCTACGAGGGTCTTAACCTTTTGTAATTTGAATTGTAGAGCTCATCATGCATTGATTCTATCAACTTGGATCCTTCCAATGCTTGGATTACAATTCTGGGTTTTGAGTGTGATTAAATAGCAAGAAAACAAAATTTTTTGAAAGTCTTTATGGTTTGTTCTTTGATTGTACTAACTAAAAACAAAATCATGTTTCTTTACTAATTCTTTGTCTATTCTTTAAATTTTAGGTGCTTGTTTTAATGTCTATATACGGTTTTGGTCTAATGGATGTTATTTGTGTATTTCTTGTTGTTGGAATTGTATTGTACAAGGCATAAATGAATTTTATGTAGTCTTGTCTGGACTCTGATCCATCTGATTCTTAATTCATCTGTATATTACTTTATCTTCACTTGTTAAGTTATTTGGTTCTATTGAGTTGTTCTATGCGTGTTTGGGCGTTCATCAATCATTTTGTTTCGGGGACAGCAGTTTTATTCAGTGGAACTAACAACATTAACTTTGTTAGTGATGTTTCCCATCACTAGCAGTATTAATATTGTTAGTGCTGTTAATATTATCGTCCTTCTCTTGATTAATTCTTGGTTCCTCTGTACTTGGAACCTCACTATCTTTCCCTTCAGTTGGATTTCCACTTTCATTCCCTGGATTTTCAGCATCCTTCTTGTCCTCCTCCTCTGATGGTTTGAATCCAGCATCAGGAGAATCCTTTGAAATAGAAGAGAATGGTGGATCTTTAGTCCATAATGGTAGCAGTATGTAATCTTTGCTAGGTACTGTCTCTACTCTAGCTTTACCTGCATTGTCACATGCTTTTGTACCTGCATTACCATTAGACTGATTCCTTACAACAACTGGCTTATAATTCATAGAATTTGTTAGTGCATCTATATTGAAAAGCCAATTAGGTCCACTTCTTGCAATATTAGGTGTATTTTCACTAAATTGTACATGCAGGTTCTCTTCTATTATACTAGTTCTACTGTTTAATACTCTAAATGCTTTGCTATTGGTAGAGTATCCTAGAAAGAACCCTTCATTAGCCTTTCCATCAAACTTACCTAGGTGATCTATGGTATTAAGGATTGTAACAAGACACCCAAATGGTCATGAAGCTTAAGGCAGGTTTTCTACCTAGAAAAAGTTCATAAGGGGTTTTGTTGTGAGGCTTGATAACTAACACCCTATTTTGGACATAACAAGCAGTATTAACTACTTTAGCCCAAAAAGTTGTTGGTAATTTTGAATCAGCTAGCATAGTCCTAGCAGCCTTTATTAGTGTCCTATTTTTCCTTTTAGCGACTCTATTTTGTTGTGGAGTCCTAGCAACACTAAATTCCCTCTTAATACCCTTCATTTCACAGAATGATTATCATGACCATATTCTTTGAATTCAGTACCATTTGTCACATCTAATCACTTTTTCCCTAAGGTCTATTAGATTTTTCTGTGCTATTTGATTGTTTTCAAGGATTTAACTAGTTTATCTCCTTAGTGGTAAATATAGTAAAACACTATCTAAAATTACTAAATATCTTTGACAACTAGGCAACACATCTTTTTCATTTAGACTTTTACAAATGTTTAGGCACCAACAAATCACATGTGGCAGCATTTGTAATGGTTGGCTGATTAAACTGACTGTTTTGGTCTTACAAGAAGCTCTGTGTTGCTTTCTCTTCTGACAAGCAACACAGGTTTGATTAATTTTAACAAGTTTTGAAGGTAAACCTCTTAAAAGGTTTCCCCTTACCAGTTTATTCGTTGTTTTGAAATTTACATGTCCAAGCCTCCTATGCCAAAGATTAGATTCAACTGGTGTGGCTTTTGCAAAGAGACAAGTGAAGAACTCTTTGCCTTCAGGAACAAATTTTTAAGTAACAATATAAATGTTATTCTTTCTAGGATCTTTAAGTAAAACATGTTTTCTCTAGTTAACTTAAAGTCTGAAGACAGAATAACACATTCAGTATCAGTAAAAAGAACACTATTCTTCTTGTCACATATTTGTGAGACACTAAAAAGGTTAAACTTTAGTTCCTTTACAAAATACACATCTTTAAAATCCAATTTACTAGTTTTTATTTTACCTTTCCTAGTAATTTTCCCTCAATTGAAATTACATCCAATGGCAATAAATCCTCCATCAATTTCTTTATAATCTGTAAGATATGATCTGTTTTTTGTCATGTACCTAAAGCATCCACTGTCAATCACTCACTTTATTCTTTAAAAATAAAAAAATAAATTTATTGCTATAGGGGGGATTGCCATGCACATAATGGTAGGGAAAATTAGTTTCGTTTGGGGACCCAAGCCATAATTGACTTGGATCTGCCTTGTGCATCAATATAGTCAAATCTTTTAAAAGACATTGATGCACCATTATTTCTAGAGACATGGTCTAAAACTTTGTGCTTTGGTCTCCAAACCCAACATGCTGAGGCCTTAACAGGCATTTCCATTGGTTTCCATTAACACCCAATATGTAATGCTTTTGGCCTAGCAGTATTAACCTTTGTTCCCTTAACAGTATTAACCTTTTTAGTGAAATTATTGTTATTAGCTGCTGTTATTTTGTTAAAAGGCCTTCTAGCAGTTGAATATGCATTATTAATAACATTTTTCATGGGTCCTGCATTATTCACTGTTGTTCTTGGTTGAACAGTATTAACTGGTCTAGCAGTATTAAGTGAAATTGGGCCAGACCTAGTTAAGACTGTTCTTGGAACCATGTTCCTTTTTGGACTATGGTGAGTTAATATAGAGAAATTATGTTTGTTCACCCTTTAAATATTAGTCCAAACTGGTTTTGCAAATCTTCTATTATTATACCAGTTATTGCAATCATTCTTTAAATGATCAAAAACTACCACAACAATGACAAGCTTTGTTTAACATCTCGAAATCACTCCCTAAATTTTTTAGACATCTGTTGGTTCCAGTTTCTCTTGTTCCCTCTAGGACTAGGTGTGTTTTGCCTATTTTTATCAACTGATGTTTTCCTAGGAGATTTTACTTGCTCAGTAGACTCAATAAAGTTTATCTAGCAATAACTAGGGTTTATTAAAAACTATCTCAACGGTTTAACCTTAGCACTTTTTCTATCATCATTTAGATTACCCAATCCTTAATAATTGGGGATCCATTTTCTTTCCTAGCAGTCTTAGGTTCATTAGTCTCAACAGTAGGCTTTTCAACTACAGACTCACTAACAGACTCATTCACTTCCACAAAATCATCTAGACTAGGATAAACTAAATCAGATTTTGGTGGCATAAAATTCCCAGTATAGGGAGGTGGGACAGCATTAGACCCTAATCTTGTTTTACACTTATCCATTATCTGTCTGTCTAGAAGTTTACTTAGATTTTTTAACGAATTTTCAAAATTTTGTACTATAAGTTGAACCTCATCCTTTTCTTTTGTAGGCCAACTCTAACTTCCTTATAAGCTCTGTTATAATCTAAATCTCTTAAATAGATTTCTCATTTTTAAGGTGTTTTATATCTTCCTATACACAGACTAATTTTTTCTTAAAGACTAAACACTATAGATTATTCAGATTAGAAACCTTTTATAAGAGGACATCACTTATCCTATCTGTTCTTTATAGTCTTTCAAACTAATTCATTTTTTCTTTTAGATCTATTTACATATTCTAAACAGAAAGACAACATTTTGGAGTTATTGTACATCAGAGTTTGTAGAAGAACTTGAACTTGTTGAAGAATAAGCCATAAGAGCAAAATTGGTTGGACCTTTTTTCTTTTTTTTTTTTTTTTTTTTTTTTTTTTTTTTTTTTTCTTTTTTTATTATGCTTGGTCACTCCAATCATAGCCAAATCCATCACACTAAGACACTAAGGCATTTGAAGTAGTTTCTTCAACTGTCACAGTCCTTCTTGTAGGCTCCTTGTTCATGTTGTCTTGATTCCTGGGTGCCCTGCATTCCCTTGCAAAGTGTCCTTTCTTTTGACAGTTGAAATATTCTACCTTGGTCTTGTCAAACCTAATTCTTTCTTTGTTGGTCATGTCCAGCTTCCTTCCAGTATTCTTCTAGAATCTTTTTGCTCTCATAGTTAGCATAGCAATATTCCACCTCAAGTCCATCTCTTTTAGATCATCAGGATCAATTTGTTGAAGATCTTCATTATCAAGCTGTGGAATACTTGGTTGGCTTGCAAAGAAGGAATAAATTATTGCATTACTCAAATTTTCAGCAGTTTTTGAGCTATCAACAACACCCTGAGTGCTAACAGTATTAACACCCTGAGCAGTATTAACTATTCCAGATGCATTGTTAGTGTTGCCAGAGGACAGAAAGGCTACATTGTGTGAATTTGTGGTTGAGCTAGATGTCCCATTGACCTCTAATTCATAAGCCTTCAGGTTGTTAAAAAGGTCATCCAAACTCAATGTCTCAATCTCTGTTTTGTTCCTCCAAACTATAGTATGCATAGCCTATTCTTGTGACAAACTTCTCAAGAACTTTCGATTGATGTCTTCTTGAGAGATAACTTCACCATGCATATCCAGTTGACTAATTAGCTTTTGAAGCCTTTCATAGGTTTGTTCAATCACCTCTGTGCTGGATGCAACAAAGTTTTCATACGGCTGCTTTAGAATATTTTTTTGAGTTTTCTTTGTAGCAGTATTACCTCCAAATCTGTTCTCAATAGCCTGCATTAGTGTCTTAGCATCCTTGTATAAGTTGAACTTTAATTGATGCTCATTAGGTAAGGCTATCAACAAAGTGCTTCTTGCTTTCAACTTTGCCTTTCTTTGTGCCTTCTCTTCAACACTTGTAGGAGGGATACAAGTCTCCTTACCATCAACAGTTTTTGTTACTATGGGTGCATTACCATTTTCTATAATCTCCCATAAAGTGTAATCAATGCACTGTAGGTACTATTCCATCATCATCTTCCAGAGATCATACTCATCAGGTTGGAGTATGGGTAGCTTGATGGTTTGAGTAGATTGAGAATCCATTGCTTCTTGAAAAAGTAGATCTTATGTGTAGTAAAGGTTCTTCTTATTCAAATCTTCTCACATGCTCTCATACCACTTGTTGATCCCAATAGAATAGATATTGCTTAGCTTGTATAAGGCTAGTTGTATTGAATAAATCCAAAACAACTATGATAGAAACTTTGATTGTGAATGTCAAAGACTATGCGAAATCTAGTCAGTGTTATTAAGAAGAATTTCAATGAAACAGTAATGAATAAGATTAATAACAAACAGTTTACCAAACTTTCAGCCTTAATATAATACGAACACTCTTAATAGTGTTAGGGTTACAAAACCTTGAAGCTATGACAATTCTATGAATGACTCAATTTGATATTTTGATAATGATACATTGAATTCTATACCATAGGTCCTCCTTTTATACACCAAGGAGTCCTAATGAGATTACAATATTTTCCTAACTTATCATGATCTTCTAAACAAATAACTTATACATATCTTTTACAAAAATATCTCATGCATATCCTACAAGCAATCTTTACCTTTTCTCTAAGCAGTCTTTATCCTTTTAGTAGTTGTAATCTTTCAGCAGTTGTAACTTGTAATCCAGCAGCATTAACTTTCAACACCAACAGTAGTAACATTTGTACCAGTAACACTAACTGTGTACAAGCAGCATTAACTAATTAGAAAGTTTTCTTCAATCTTCATCAACAGTACTAAGTTACACTAGCAGTACTAACTTTACTCTAGCAATACTAACATTACTAGCAGTAGTAATATACACTAGCAGTAGTAACTTACACTAGCAGTAGTAACTAGTAGTACTAACTACTTAGCATATTTTTTATTAAGATTACCAACAACACTAATTTATGCTTAGCAGCAGTAACTAATACCTTAACAGCAGTAGCTTCAAGAAGGCTTTTAATCCCAACAGTTTATTATTTTTATTATATCCTAAATATTTATTAAACATAGTAAATTTCAAGTTCTTAAGCATATTTAACATCAAATAAAGTGTTTCAATTCTTTTTAAGTTTTTATTTTGCATTATATCAAAGTTAAATAAGCAACACTTAGTAAATAAGAGATATACAAAGGCATTTAAAAATTTAAATAAGCAAGCTATCAAATAATTCTTTTTGGTTTTTTTCATTTTAATGTATGAATTATGATAATACAAGATTTTGACTAATATGATCATAAGGAATAAATTCCACATTTTCAAAATGGTCAAATTATAGTTTAAGAGTTGGGGTTTTTGGTGTTTTAGTGTTCTCTTTTCTTTTTAAAATAAACTGTTTCTCTTTGTAAAAGGGGCAAAAGTGCAGCATACTTGATAGAAGTACGGCGTACTTCTAAGTTTTTACAGAAAAACCGGTGCATAATGGTTATGTGCGGCGTACTTTCTGTGTAAAATGGGTTTAGTTTGCTAGAAAACTGTACGACAATTTTGAAAATTTTTGGTTTGTAATATAAAAATGACTTATTTAAGAATGAAATCATTCCCCGGCAGCGGCGTCAAAAACTTTGATGTGTTATTAAAGCTTTAAATTTATAATACTAGTTTTATCTAATTTCCAAATAACACACGGGTAAAGTATAAACCCCCGTTTATAGTATAGGTTTAGGGTAAGACTAGGTCGTTCCACGGGATTTGTAATTCTTAATAAATGGGTCGAATATAAAAAAAAAATACCGAAAGGGTAAATCTTATAAACTCACAATCTAAATATTTCAAGGTACTTGAAGTATAGATGATTATGTTTGGAGTATCGAGAACCACAAATAGATAAACTTGAGTAGATACCGGTTAAAGAATGAAGGTATAATCGATTAAAAAACGAGTATTTGCTAAAAAACGATTGTCTATTTATTATAATCAAAAATACTTTTCGCCTTTGACTTTGATTAAAAATATGGCTTTAAGTTCAATTCAATCTTGAGAAAATAATAAATAAACTCTTTTCTTAGACCAAGTTCGATAGACATATGGTTAAGGCCTTAAAACCCTTCTTATACACAGGTTTAATTAATCTTTTGTTATGCCAAATCCTCACAAGGCTAAGATCTAGTTGTCATAGACAACTACAAACATTGAAATCAAGAATTAGGGCCGGAGTCTTCGACCTATATCCGTGCTCGAAAGATGATCAAATGCTATTAACGAATCCGGGTATAAAAACAATCAATTTCATATGTTAACAATTTCCAAAATTCATTATTTTTCATTCCAAGGGTTTAATCCCTAATTCCCCAAGATCCCTAAACAAACATGTTAAACTACTCCTAATTCATAAATTCAAACACATAACAAGTATGAACAATTCAGAATTCATAAAAATAAAGGTCGGAAACGTGTTTATAATATTACCAAACTCCAATAGCAAAACATTATTGATTATTCAATAGTTTACAACAAGAATCCGGAACAATAATTCCAACAACCCAGAAATTCAACTACAAACATTATAACTTCTTCTCAACACAACCTTGTGAGATCAAATGGTACTTTCCTCTACTAAAACCTGGAATATGATGAAGAATAAGGTTATTCTTCAACAATTCCCTAAAACAACTTGCTAAATAATAAGAAATGATTATAGATGATTAGAGTGAAGAATGGGATGCCTCTAACCCTGAATTTCATGCTCTATTTATACTTGAGGATGGTGCATCAGTTGCTAGAATTTGGGGAGTGAAAGGTTGCACAATCATTGCAATCATTTATTACTTGGGAGTAACTATAGGAGAAGTGCGCCGCACTTGGTGTGTAATTAAATAGCATTTACTTCGTCTTGAAGTACGCCGCACAAATATAATTGTACGTCGTACTTTGGCTTCAATCATTAACTCCTCTTTAAATTCTCTTCTAGATTCTTCATATAATGACCGTTAGTGTATTTAACGGGATTCTTTTGCACGTTTAGTCATTTTCTTCATTTTTGATCCTGATATGATTATTACTTAACAAACAAGCAAACTTTGCAATATTTTATGAGTTAACATATATATTTAATGTATTTTCTAGGGATATTTTATGTATATTTGGAGTGTTATCAAGCCAGCCATAGAAAAGTCACTTAGTGATCAAGCTTTTGCTTCATCAGGTAAGGTTGCAAAAATCTTACATAAGGTATGCATACAAATATGATTGCCATTAGTAGACACTAGCAGTATGGTTTATCCATATTTGGACTTAAAAATAGTACACCCATTGGTTTATACATTAGTGTAGGTCCCAAACTAGCCAAAACTGTGTTTGTAAATTGTGAAGACATTCTAGCCAATGCAAGGTGGATAGGTAACAAATTGTTGGCTATCGTGCTCTATATCTTACACTGAAAATCTTTAAAAATTATCTCCTTGGTAACAGAAGATATAGGGAGTTGATATGTGACAATACTAAAGGCAATGATTAAAACCTACTGTACTTTTCACTAAGAAATACATATATTATTAATTATTCGAATTAAAAAAGTAACAACACGTTTGTTACATTCTGTTTCTCACCTTAAGTATACATATGCTTTTAAATAGGTCTTTATTGTCATAATAACTAAGACAAAACTATCTATGAGGCTTTGCTTGATTTGGACCCTCTTCATGATAGGTGGTTCAATGGCCAATGAAGGAAATTGTGAAACTAAGGCTGGGACCAGATTCTAAGTACCAAGCATGACACGCAAAGACGAATTGTAAGGTTAGGGTCAGAGACTATTGCTTTTAGTCCCTCTTTTTGGGGTTTCATCTGCATATGCCAATATATTACTTTTTTTTGGAATTTTTTAGGGTTTTATAGTCATTGGTGAAAGGATTCAGTTTTCGACACTCACATATATTATGTTTGTCATCAGGTTTTACGAGTATGTGTATGATTAGGTTAAGTATGAGTTGCGTGTTAATATGTCTGAGGCAGAGGACCTACCCATTATGTTTTCATATAGAAATAATGACGACAAACCAACATACTATGCTCTAAAAAAAGTTTCAGTTTCTAGAAGTTAATAAGTTTGTTCATATATATGACCTTTTATGGTTCAGTAATCGTAACAACGCTAGTTCTAATGATCTATTCTTTATGCATTCTCCAAAATAAAATTTCCCAGGATACTCTCTTATATTGTTGCCCTGTATTTTGTTTCGCTATATTAAGTTAAAAAATAATTACAACTTTTGTTATAATTATAAACTTATGGATTTTTAAAGTTTGTATCATCTTGTAATCTGTTTAGTTGTCCCCAACAATGCTTAGATACATTTGTCATATTAGCAAACTTTATGAGCCCAGTTTAAAAAGACATTGCGAGCATTAGTTTTTGAGCATGTATGTGTGATATATGCATTATTGTGGCTTTTGCAGGTATATGATGTAGAGACTTTTATTACACACATGTTTCTTACTTCAGGTGGACCTGTAAGTTTCTATCTTTCATTACATAAGCATTTCATAGAAAACAACATTTTGATATGATATGAAATATTTTAGTTTTTGGTCTCTAATATTTTACCTCTAAAATTGTCTCATTTTTGTCTAGATGGCAGGTCAAACATATTCCTGTTGTAGATGCTAAGCTATCATTCGCTCATGAGCATGCAGAAGAAGAGAGTGAATTCGACAAGTTCAGATGCCTTGATTGAATGTCTGCATATGTTTTTCTTCTATTCAATTTACATTTGTATATATCAAACCTCACCCATCGACCCATGCTCTCGCTCAGCGTCCTGCAGCAGAGCGCGGGTCGATATACTTGTTACATACACAATACTTGCATACTTGATCACAGTCTCCCAAATCCAAATTCGAAGAAGGCGAACCTAAAAAATTACCAAACTTGCTGAATAGAAGCTTCCTCGATTCTCAACTCTTTGCACTAAAGGATGTTCCTTCTAAAACAGAGACGTGTAACGGGAACAGTAGACTCACAGAGACAAATTTTTGCTTACCTAAAAACGTAAACGCCGGTTGGCTGCAATAAACAAATATATATATATATATATATATAGGGTTTTTCTAACATGTGCCCCAGGGGCACATGTTAAGGTGGGGACATCAGGCTGTGTGTCACAGCCTGATTGGCCAGCAGTTATTTGTGGGGCCTGATAATGATTAATAACAATAACTGCTGACCAATCAGACTGTGACACACAGCCTGTGTCTCCACCTTAACATGTGCCCCTGGGGCACATGTTAGAAAAAACCATATATATATATATATATAGGAAGTACACAAAATATAACTACCTCATAATGAAAGATTGTGTCCTTTAAGAATTAGGAAACACTATGTGTCGATCTGCTTTTTAATAACTGTGGTTTGCACCAATAATACTTATTAACTTAGCAATATAAAACATCTACTTTTACTAATCAATGATGAGCATGTGGTATTGTTATAAGTAATGAAAATTTAACCAACTATATGCCTATCATCCTAATGTGTTATAATATATCATTTATATGTAGAAGTTTATAGTCTAGACAACTGTTGTTCAAAGGAGATATCATACCGTCATAGTTAGTTGAGCATCAAGTATAAGAAACAACAGTACAACTATCAATCGGTGCCAACGTTTGTCTTCTTGTAGTATGGATTGCAACAATTGAGGCAATTATTGTTACTTTCTCCAATGTATAAGACGGGAAAAAAATCAGCAAACCAAATGAATGAAGCTCATGTAACAAAAACTGAAATAGTATACCAAATATCAACTATTTGTTCAACACATTTCACCAATATCACTTCGAATTAACCTATAGCAGCTCAATATATATAAACCAAAACCGCACTACGTAAATAAATAGTTTGGTTAAAATGAAATGTTTAACCTGTGCACTGACTACTAATTCATCAACAAAGATGAAAGATGCTTTGTTTAAGCTTCACCAATATATTTGGTCAAGTTTGGTTAAAATGAAACAGGTCAAATCGGCTCAATAATGAAAAAGCGGGCATACATGAGATACACTACTTTCAAATACGCTGATCATCTTCTTTATATCGTGTGGAGTTTTCTCCACAGAGCTTTGCTTAACAGGTTCACCTGCTAATTAAGGGGAAAGATATTTCACTTTTTCAGCAAGCGTTAATCTTACAAAGCTAACGTCGCCTGAAGATTGACCATGAGCTTCCTGATAATATCAGCAGATTGTGCTTCTAGGAGAAATAGTTTCTGCACAATAGTATTCTTGAACACTACTTTTCCATGTTTGTGATGGGTATGATTGGTGAAATAGTAAACATTTCTCTGAGCTATAGGTGGGATAATAATGTGTCGGAAACCATGGTTACCAAAAAAATTAAGGATAAGATACATACCCTTATAACCTTCATGTTTGATTTAGAAGCTGCAATGAATATAAGGAACTACAGGGAAGGGAAATGAACTAAAACTCATTGAAGATGAGATACCGAGAGTTGCCTCAAACATTAGGAGGCTGAAACAAATTGCTACGAACCTCTTTTTCAACACTGAAACTCTTAAGTCTTCCTTAACGACCTGACAAATTTAGAGTAAGTAAATGACCCACAAAATATCGAATCTGGCCAAAAATTTTTGTTGGAATTTCATTATATGAATTCTTAAAGCAAGAAACTGGTTAACACTTTGTGTCATAGGGATACTTGTACCTTCCTCTTCTGCTTTACTGCAACATTAATGCGTACGCCAGCGATAACCTGACAAAGTATAAGTGATTTTAAAATGACATAATTCATAACATCAAAATCCGATAACACTAATATATATTTCATCAAACGAAGATAATATATGTAGGCGGAGACTCACATGGGTTAGTGCTGGTACATTCGCAGGCAGTAGAGGAGCATTCATAACTATAAACGAATAAGTTATGTTGTATTCACTTTCATCGATCATCATTGTTTTATGCTTATAAGTTATAACTATATACGAAAAATGTATACCTGAGCTTTAACTCCATTCACAACTTTTATACTGGAACCATGAAAAGGAATGTTAGATACGTCCTTAAGAACAACTCTTCTCTTAGCCGGGACAACATGACCAACATCATGGCATATTGGCAGATGATGTCTGCTTGGTTTTTTGCTGAAGACCATGATATTGATCATGTTTCAGTTGGTGCTTAGATATTCACAACATGTACATTTTATAGATTCATCTCTCTTTACCTTGAAGAAAAGTAGAGACTGATGTTAAATTAACTTGCTTTCCATGAACTCTGCAACAATAACATTCAAAGTTATGTTAGTAACTGTTATCTTCTGTATACTAAAATATAAATTATGGTTCAAACTTATAGTTAGTGGTTCAACTTTCTATGATCAGGTACCTGCAAGATGTTTGAACATGCCAATGTTCAGAAAGGTCCATTGTTCCCCTAATTAGGTACACTAAATATCAAGTAAGCAATTATCAGTCCATTTTGAAATAAGTTAATAGGGATAAAAATACAAAATCCCCTATTTGTCAGTCAATATATCAATTAAGATCTATAACCATGACGTTCATTAGTTTTCACATACTAAGTAGATAGTGTCCATACAAATACAATTGTCCTTACTCATGTTGTAACGTACCTATGGAGAAGGCATATAAAGTTATGTTACTATGTCTACTTATTTTTTTTAGTATGACAACAAATAAAACTTATAATACCTTCACGCCGATCTGCTTCTATGTCCCTCTTTCACTTGGCTTTCAATTTAGTTTCAACCTTAGTTCGTACTTCAATATTTGCTGTTGTAATTTAAAACACAAAAAAAGCACTCAACATTTTTGTTTAACATCATTCAGATTTGGATAGTTAAACCCTAAAAATCATCAAATCAAAGACGAAACTAAAACCGAACATGTATAACCACTCAGGGGTATGCCTCGTTCTCTTCACTAATAGGAGTCAACCTAGTAATATAATTCAATATAGGAAGTACAAAGCAGCAGTCTTATCATAACCAATCTCGGCAACACTAATGACATCTCTTTGGGAATATCATCAGACACTAAACGCATACATAAGAACCCATTAATAAAAAACAAATCATGATTTAAAAAGCAACATACATAAAAAACAATTGCATTCAATAACAAACAAATCATGGTGATAAAAAAACCTCCAACAATTACGAAATTCTTGAAGGCTTGAACTCAATCTTTAGCATGCCTGCAATTAAAAAAAACCCTAAAAAATCAAAACTTAAGATCAGTCAAAGCCTAGCATATTATAACAGAAACAATGAAAACAAATTAAATCAAAGCCAAAATATAAAAAAAGAAATCAACTAAAAAATAGAAAAATTAGTACATTACGAACATAGTTAGAATCACAACCGAAATAGTGGCCTAAAACTTTCTGAGCAATTTAGGGTTGATTTTGAAACTGTTGTTGTTTATGTTTGATTTTGAAATGGGTGTTTTGTTGGGATTTTTTTGGCTTCATGGATCCGATAATCATGATTTGTATCATTAAGAAACCATATGATTTGTATCATACGGAAGTGTAAGCATAACAGTGGGGTTATGAGGTTTTGAAGTTATTAGAGTTATGTCGACTTTATGTATTCTTTCAGTGGATTGTATGCATAAGGGTTGTGTACTAATGGCTGTTTGTCTTGGACCCTTTATAATGAGTTCTTGTGCATTAAATTAAAGGGCTGTATCTTTTAGTATAATAATAGATAACATTCATGTAACATAAAACCTACAACACACTTTCCTCCAATATAAATTGAATATTAGGTGCACGAGGTCTTTTAAAAATATTTTAAGGGTTTTGCTAATGACAACCCTTAGGCTTATGGTGAAGAGAATGAGTTTTATTACAAAGTCATCTATGAATCACTATGATTGGATGTCGATCCCGAGAAATATGGATACAATCCTTAAAAATCTGAATGCATAACAAACATTTAATTTTGATTGGATGATTTCATTTCTTATATTAACTTGTAGTACAAAGATTCTTCTTAACCACAACTTTAAGGGGCTGTCATTAGCAAAAAAAATTAAAACAAACATATTTTATTAAAAACATTTAAATCTAATTTTATATACCTTAAAAATAAAAATGTAAAAATAATAACTCATGGACTAACATTGTAAATTTCAGAGGGACTAACGATGTAAGAAAAAATAATTTTAAAGACTAATAATATAAACAAATATTCAAAGTAGTGTTTAATCTCATGTGATTTCTTCATACAAGTTTCAACGACAAAAAAAATAATGAAAAAGAACATAAAAAATGTGAAAAAACAAGAAAAAGTTTGTCGAAAGTATGTCAAAGTGCTCATCTATAGAAAGATAATTAAATGCTCGTCGTGATAATATATTTTTTTCTCTTAAAGATTAACGGTTTAAGAGATATTAATATTTAAAAAAAAGATGAAAATGAGTCTGTTAATATGTTGAATTTAATCTCATCCATTGAATCAAATGGAGATTGAGGGTGGGGATTGATCATTTCGTATCCAAATAATTTTTCGTATGCAAATGAACTTAAATTATAAATATTTCAACCAAAACATAGAGCTAACTTTGGAATGGCAAAATTATGATGATTTACATTTAAGCTTTGATTTATATTTAAAAATAAAATGATACTGTTTAAAGATAGAGATATGATGTTTCACATTATTTTTGTTGGAAAATTTTAGTTGGCAAAGTGATTTTTGACCAACTTTGGACACAATTATCTATATGTATGTGTCATATATACAAGTAATAGTTTGTAAGTTTGCGTTCTCCTTGTAAAGAGCTTCGCAATGAACTTTTATCTGTTCAAAATGGAGTTGATGTGAATGAGATATCGCGTCTTAAAGTTAGGCATTCGGTACCATGCTTAAAGAGTAATTTATGTTTATTTTCTATCCCACATCGATGGATGAGTAAACTTGTGAGGACTCTATAGTGTATAAATAGAGGCTTTAATTCCATAGCTTTAATACACATCAAATCAATAAGTATTATTGATTTCCAACTTATGGAGTACACATCTGGAAAGATGATATTCCAGACAGTTTGTTAAGTCCGGCAGTACAACTTACTGTTTTGGCCGTTGTACCCGGGAAACAGACGACGAATTTATTTTAAAGGAAGCGTGTCAAACACGCGCCTCAGCTCTTTAGTGCTAAGCGTGTCAAACATGTGCCTCGAAGAGTGTTTTCTTAATGGTGATCTAGTAAGTCCTTTTACTATTTTACTATTGCCTTTATTTATCGTTTATAGTGTCTGTCTTCTGCTTCTACCCCATTCTGTCTGTTTTATTTTCTGTTATTTATTTTTTTGTTAATTGTAATCTGATTTTATTTTAATAAAAGTGTAGATGTTTCCCTATAATCTTAAAACAGATTCTGTGTTACAGAATTAAAAAATACTTTTTTAAAATCGGATTAATATTATTAACAGATTTTATATTTATAAACTATCTTTTGTCGAAACCAACTTTGAGTTTATTTGAAAATCAATTATAATTACACAAAATTTTAACTTACAGACTTGGAATTACAGTTCTATAACGATTTAAAAAAGCAGTTGTTCAAATCAATTTATTTTGAAACCAAGATTAAGTTTCTATTAAACTGATCTATTGATTCATTAAAACCAAGATTAAGTCTCTTTGAAACATATCCAGTATATCTATAATGATTTAAAAAAGCAGTTGTTTAGATCAATTTATTTTAAAACCAAGATTAAGTTTCTATTAAACTGATCTATTGATTCATTGAAACCAAGATTGAGTTTCTTTGAACTAGATCCGGTACAAGGTTATAGAAATCAAGATTGAATTTCTTAGATATCGGATTCATTGAAACCAAGATTGAGTTTATAGAAATCAGGATTGAATTTCTTGGATACCGGTTTATAACAGTTTATTTAACTGTTTATGTTTGAGCTGTCAGGATGACAAACATGATTGTGACTACTCCTGCGAACGTAAATGGTGTGCCGGTTACCAACACAGTTGCTAATCATGCTAAAAAACCAAAAAAAATCAATGGGCAGAATTTTAAGAGGTGGCAACAGAAGATGTTCTTTTATCTCACAACTTTGAACCTTGCGCGGTTCTTAAATGAGACTGCACCTCAGGTGGAACCGCCTAAGGAAGGTCACCCCTCTAATGAACAAGCTGTGGAAGCATGGACACATTCAGACTTCTTATGGCACAACTAAGTTCTGAATGGTCTAATGGATTCTTTGTCCAAAGACCGCCAAAGAATTATAGGAGTCATTAGAACGCAAGTACAAAACCGAAGATGCTGGTACAAAGAAGTTATATAGAAACCTTGCTGAGTTTCTTTAGAAGAGTAGATCTACTGAAACCTTGTTGAGTTTCGTTGTAGAAATAGATCATGTGAAACATATCTATTAAGATCTTCTTAATGAAAATTGACAACATCATATTACATATGTATTTTTGTTAAAAACATTACGTAATAGTCGATATTGTTTAATTGTTTAGTCGAAAGACTTCCTTTAAAGTGGTTTTGTATAATGGATCTTACAAAACATTAGTGTTTTAAACAAAAGTCGATTAAAATCATTTTTTTAGAAACACTATGTGATTGAGCACATTGTTAATAGTACCAAATTGGTTTCAAACTAATAATGAGACCTCATATTAACATTTGGAATGTCACGAGTGACATCAAAGGATCTGCTCCTGAACTTGTTAAAATGGAGACCGATACTCAAGTTACATGTACGGTAGATGCTTTGAAGCATTCAGAAACCTTATTTACCATAACTATGCGTTATTTGGTCTGAATGACATGAAAACTAAGGCCATGAGGGAATCCAACCTTAGATAATGGTAGATTATCACTTTGGTATCATGTCATGTATATAGTGATAATAGTTTGATTAACTCTTTCAATGCAGTTGAGAATGGAGAGAACGATTTTTGGGCCTCTCCAACTGCTAATATTAGGGGAAAGATTCACATCTGGAAAAGAGTCTAAGTTAACCAACGCGTTGTACGTGCCAGAGATTCATAGGAATCTTGTGTCCTGATGGTTACTTAATGATATTTGGCTTTCTTCTTGTGTTTGAATCAAATAAAAATTGAGTTAACGAATAACATAATTTGAGTCTGAACGGGTCACGCCTTTAAAATTGTTTAAGCTAAATGTATTTTCTAATGGTCATTTCAGTAAAATGAGTATGAATTCAGCTTATTTGATTATTTAAATGTATGGCATGGCTGACTCAGACATGTTTTAAATTTTAACTCAATATGTTGTCTAATTAAACTAAATTGGATACCCATTTTGTATTAACACGGACTACAAAATTAAAACTTATGTTGAAGCCAAATTGATAAGATTGTCTTTTCTCTTGGTTGAACAGAAAATAACTAAACCCTTGATATGATTTTACATGGTTTTATGTGATTTGGAATTGATACATACTAAGGTAGAGAATATCAAGTACTTCATCGTATTTGTTGATGGTGGTACAAAATATTGCTATTTATACTTACTTGAGAGTAAGGATATAGACAAGATTGTTCTATATAAATAAGTTGAGAATCAACTTATTATCAAAAACAAGGTGGTTCGAAGTCATATCGGAGGTGAATATGTGTTTCTATTTCTAAATTTATGTGCTAAACTTAGAATAAGACACAAATTTATTACTCTTGATACTCCAACAAGATAATTGTTGAAAGAAAAGAACCGTGCCTTAGAAGATATGGTTAATGCCTTGTTCTTAAGTCCTGGTTTAAGCCATGGCATGTGGGGGAAAGTGATTATATCGGCTACTTATCTTTTAGATAAGATCCCTTGTAAAGAAAATAAGATATTTCTTATGAATTATGGATGAGAAGAAGACTATCTTATAAGTATTTACAAATGTAGGGGGATATCTAGCTAAGATATTCGTATTGAACCCCAACGTTCAAAAGACTTGACCTGAAACTGTGAATTGCATATTCTTAGTATATGCTCATAACAGTAGTGCTTATGGTTTCTTTGTGTATGTTGATATACACAAAGATACGATAATAGAATAAAGAAGTGTTTCCTTGTTTGAAAATATATTTCCTTGTTAATGAAGGAAATTGGAAAATCATCTAGAATAGATGACGAAGTTGTCCATGATCAAAGGCAATGAGATGATAATGATCTCCAAGACGAGAGACAAGATCAAAGAGGTTGAACCTAGAAGAAGCAAAAGGGCAAGAACCGAGAAATCATTTGGACCCGATTTTGTTTTTTATGGCAAAAAATGAACCTACTTCTTATCGAGAAGCAGTAACTTCCTCGGAATGGCTCAATGGAAAGAAGCCAGTAAAAGTAAAATAGATTCTGTTTTACAAAATCATACTTGGGAGCTCATGGATTTACTTTCGAGTTGTAAACCACTAGGCTATAAATGGATCTTCAAGAAGAAGAAAAGCAAGATCGGAAATCAAAGGATTTAGAAAACAAGAAGGTCTATATTACTTTGATACTTATTCTAGGCGAATAACCCTAGTTAAGATGATACTTGCTATAGCCGCATTAAGAAATGGGGAAGTTCATCAAATGGATATGAAAATGACATTTCTAAATGGGGACTTAGAAAATTACTATACATGAACCAAACTGAGTGTTTTATGCCTCCTGGACTAGAGAGCAAAGTTTATAGGCTTGTTAAGTCATTATATGGCTTAAGGCAAACTCCCAAACAATGACATCAAGTTTTTTGACCATATCATGTAAGAATGTGGATTCAAAATTAATAGATGTATGTGCGATCGATAGTATATGTGTATTCTTGTGTTTATACATAAATGGTATAATTAATTATCACTAGAAGTGATAACAAGATAAACATATCCACTAATGACATGTTGAAGTCAGGATTTGACATAAACTTCATTAGTTGTTGCCTTGTTGGATATGGTTCTTCAAATGTGAACCAATATGGATTTGTTTTGAAGTTAAAAACATTATAAGGACAATATTCTTGAGAGGTTCAATGTGGTAGATTCCGGCCTAGCTAGAATTCAGTGACATCTTTTTAATTTTATTTAAAATAGAGGTAAAGGTGTTGCCCATTTTGAATACTCAAAGAATATTGGGCATCTTATGTGTGTAATGACGTGTGTGTGACTTGAATTTATAACCAGGTTAAGTATACCAGTAATTTAAGGATGATCATTTGAATAGTATTATATGAGTATTGTGATACTTATGAAATTGCATTATGGAAGATATTTGGCTGCTATCAAATGATAGAGTAATGCAAACTTGAATTCTTACTAAAAATAATCTAGATCCACTAGAGTGGATGTAATTACGCTAAGTGGGAAGCTATGTCTTAGAAATCTCGAAAGTATTTCAAAAAGATGTTTATAGCTAAATCTATGATGAAATACGAATTTATCATTTGAGATAAATTTATAGAATATGCAAGATATTTACGTTAATTCGTAAAGGACATACCAAGATGGCGTAAACTGGTAACGACCATGTTTTTCAAGTGTGATAGTCAATTGAATTTTGACAGAGCTTATATTACAATGTAAAACTATAAGTCGAGACATATTCATCATAGACGGTGATTGGTGTGACAACTACTCTCAAATAGAGTTATCACGATTGACTACGTAAAGTCAATGGATAACATCGCGGATCCGCTTACGAAAGGCTTAAGCAAAGAGTTAGTTAGAGAGTTGTCTAAAGGAATGTGACTAAAGCCCTTAAAGGAATGAGTTTCTATGAAGGAAAACCTAACCCAGTTGACTGGAGATCCCAAGATCTGGATTCAATAGGACAACCTAATCATAGAAATGTGGGGGAAGTCACGTCAATATGGGGTGTTACTTAAAATTGTAACATCCTTGTCCATTCTTATAAGAAATATGACTTGTTGAGAGGTTAAACATATGGTTTTAATGATTCAGGATGAAATCACTAAGCATAATGAATCAAGATGAAATCTCAAAACATGTGTTTTTAATTATTCAAGATAAATTACCTATGTGAGAGAGAAGTGGGGTCGCTTCGAAGGGAAATATAGGGGGCACAATTCCTAAGAGCTCTTGCAGAACCAGACTAATGTTCAGGACCATAATGAACATAACTATGAGGACTTAACAGTGTCGAGGAGAGTCTTATGTGAGTGTGTAATGTCGTCTACATAAACAGAGGCTGGCTGAGTTCATGGACATCACGTCTACTCAAATCTAGGAGACTAAGTGTGTAAGAATCCAAAACAATCACTTCACTTCATATTAAGAACAAGAAAATAAGCTAGGAGATGATAAAAATTGTAGAGATAAGATAGTAAGAGAAAGTAGAGAGAGAAACTAGAAGTTGGGAGAGTTTACTTGCAAAATGAAAAGACTTACAAATGAACCCACCACCTCACCTTCCTTGGTGAGGTATATTTATATCTAAACTAAAAGGCTTGCATGCCTTTAGTATTTCTACAGGCCAGGCTTGGGTTTACTTGGGCTTTCGCCCGATACACGTGACCGGTTAGCTTACATATAAAAGCCCGTTTACCCATCTAGCCTATTACAACATATATTAATTAATGACTGAGACCTAGTATAATTAATGAATGAACTTCCATTGTTCGACTCAATATTCTGAGGCTAACAATCTCCCCCAAAGTGAGTTCATTGTGACACTCCTTCGTGAGATCAATGAGATTGCTTTTGTCGTTAAGCTCTTGTCTTTGTCTCTGTCAACGTTGTAGGCTTGTTCCTTCATGCTTTGTGATATTTTATCTTTAGCCTTTGTCATTATCTTTTGACTTTTTCTTTTTCGTCTAAGATCTTTAAATCTTTGTCCTTTCATCTTGATCGTCTTTGCCACCTTGCGATCTTGTATCTTGACCAACATGCTCATACTTTGCATCATCTTGAAAGCTTGCTAACAATCTCCCTTGATAGACTTGATATCTTTGAAGGAAGATCTTATATATTAGAGTTTGTGTGGAAGTCTTTGTCTTTAATTCTTGAGCTTTCATGATTCTTGAATCTTGATGCTTATAGTATGTCTTTGTAGTTTAAGCATGAGCATGTGGTAATGAATCCGACTTCAACTGGAATAAGGCATCACCATCTCTATCTTTATGTATCCTGAAATAAAATAGTTAGCAATAAAGCGTGTGGATGAATATGGCTTTGTCATTCGTCTGGATTTGGTTAGATTAACTTTCAATTCTGTAGGACCGTTTTACAGTATAAATACTATACCTGTGATTAGGTAGATTCAAAGAATCTCCTTGACAGGGTTTCCAGCTCAAAGCGTAAGATCTTCTAACACAGATGTATTAGATTTACCATGCTTGCTAGTTCTCATTACCGAAATGTCTCAAAGCAGACAACCCGGTAAGAGTGAATCAGATAGTTACTATCTTTCTAATTAAGCCGTCAATTCATTTCCTGGAACAAGTTTGATTCACATTAAATCACACCATCGTTTCTTTCCAGTTGACACAAGTTTGATTCATATAGAATCTCACAAGTTACCTACCAAGAGCTTGTTTGATGCTGGCTCAAGCAGGATTTCCATCTTCATTGTGAGTACATAAGTATCACTTGGATGTTCTGGCATAATCACAAGGATAATGCGTAGGACTCTTGTTAATAGCTTGTGAACTAATTGGTGTTCAACAAGTGTTAGTAATGGAATGTGTCCTAATGAGATTTATTTATGGATCTCTTGGCTCTAGACTGTTAGTGGTTTTTGTTTAGTAATCGGAGGCTGGAGCAGGCTACCACCTATTCAATATTAACTATCTCAGAGTGAGAAAGTCAATAGAAGTCATGTGTATCTCCGTGACAAATGAGACAAGTTTCTGTTGAGAGAAACCCGAATGGCTGGGAATGGTTGTGCTAAATAACTCCTTACATCGTTGTAAGCTCAGTTTGATTAGAAATTTCATCTAGGATAATAACAATGAACATAGAATATATGCATAGCGGAAATAACATAATGAACAAAGTTATTCAACAAGGTTTTTCATCATTATCTTCTCTACAATGACTACTACAAGCCCCAATTCTACCTTGATCAATGGTAGAACGTGTTATCTAAACTATAACAAGGAATCAAAGATCATTGAGGCTAAAACAACCAAACCATAGGTGTCTACAATAAGACTTGACACCTAGACACACACACTTTTCCTGGTGTTTTACATCTTGACACACAGAAAATAACACGACCTATATCTCATTATATAACAGAGATATTAGGTTTACAAAGGATAAGAACAAATAAAGATATTAATAAATCTTTTAAACATTTAAGTTTATCTTCTGAATCTTCAAAATCTTCCATCTTTTGAAGAATTCCTCATTTGCCTTTTAAGTCTTTCATCTTTCATATGTTTTGTCTTATCAACACAAATATAATTCCCAACAATCTTCCCTGTTGATAATAAAAAAACAAAATAAGCACGAAGCTTCTTCCCTGAAGCTAATATTTATGAAAGAATAGACCTATACCACCAGGATCTATTAGTTTCAAATCACTTTATAACGCCTCTTCCCTTTTTGTCATAATCAATATAGGGGACTAAAGTATGCTAACTTTGATTTCGAACCATAAAACCACTATCACACTTCATAATCAAGCCTTCAATCAACTCAAAGTACCCTCCATGACACGCCTTAAGATTAAATGAACTTGAGCAGTGAAACTTAACTAGCAGTAGTAATAAATGACTTAAGTAGTTAAAATCCTTCACCTCATGTGGTGAATGTATGGTTAAAAACATTTTAACATTAAGCTTCCCCTGAAACCCATATGTTAACCATTTCTTGAATCTTCAATTCTGTAGGCTTTATGTAATGATTACTGATGAGAGACAAACTAGACAATTGATGTAGAAGTAGAATAACCAAACTTGTGTCTGATATCTTGTATGATTCACGTGACATCAAACTTCATACATGACCAAAATATAGTAGATCGCAACGCCTCTTGACAAAATCTCTTTCTTCATAAGACACTAAGCACAACAACATAACATCCTTATAGGTGATAGGCAATGTGCGCATTGAACACCCATAAGTTTGTAATCACACACCTTTTGCTAGATTCTGACAGGTCTTCATCAAACAATGTAAGCAACGAAAAGTTATCTTTAAAGTTGTAACACCCACTTTAAGTATGATAGGGAAAGTAACCCAAGTTAATTCCAATTCATGTCAAATAAGTATAAACATATTATCTTCGTACCATTAATCAATAAATATGAGCCTTTAATTCTGTTGTTTATATGAAAATGTAAACCAACATCAAATCCTACAGTAAACACAAAATAAAACAATTTGTGTTTCTGTTTGGTCTGACAACTTTTCTGTGTGTGTCATTTGATATCGAATAAATAACTGGCAATACAACTCTCTATGCCTAGCCAGTCAATAGTATTCACGCAGCCGTACTAATGAAAACTTTCTGGCAGTGTACTAATGTAACAAGAACAGTATAAGTATCATAAGCAGTACTTACTTACGTCTAAGCAGTACAAACACATCAGTACTAATTAATAAGGACATCAGTAGTAACAAGAACAACGAGCAATACTAACTTATAACCACTGTTTAAGGATACTTTTTTAAGTATCCAGACGACGCTTTTTAGTGTCACAAAGTTGTCACTAATCTGTCACTAATGTGCATTCTCCTTCCTCCCATAGCATTTTGTCAGAACCAATAAATCACTATACTTCATAATTTGAAACAAGAAAAGTAGAAAGGATGATGAAGAAATGTAGAGAGAGAGAGAGTAGAGAGAGAAAGTGAGAGATTACTTACAAAATGGAAAAATACAAATGACCAAACTCACCTAACATACTTGGTGTGGGTGTGTAATATGTCATCAAACATAAAAGGCTTGCATGCCTGTAGTATTTCTACGGGACGGACTAGGGGGGATTATTGGCTTTCGCCTGATACACGTGACGGTTAGCTCTACATTTAGAGCCCATTTACCGTTCTCAGTCCCTATTTACAACGTATATTAATTAATTGGCCAAGACCTAATATAATTAATGAATGAACTTCCATTGTTTGACTCAATATTTTGAGGCTACAAATCTCTCCCTGAAGGAGTTCATTGTGACACTTCCTTCGTGAGATCAATGAGATTGCTTTTGTCGTTAAGCTCTTGTCTTTGTCTTGGTCTACCGTTGTAGGCTTGTTCCTTCATGCTTTGTGATCTTTTGATCTTTGCCTTTGTCATTGTTTTATGACTTTGTCTTTTCGTCTGAGACCTTTAAATCTTTATCCTTCGTTTTTGATCGTCTTTGCAACCTTACGATCTGTGTTCTTGACCAACATGCTCATACTTTGCTCTTCCTGAAAGCTTGCTAACAATCTCCCATTGATAGACCTTGATATCTTTGAAGGAAAGATCTTGTATAAGAGTTTTTGTTTCTTCGCTTTATTTCGTGAGGAAATCTTTGTCTTTAAATTTTTGAGTTTCTTGATTCTTGATCGCGATGCTATATAGTTATGTCTTTGTTAGTTTGAGCGGAGCATGTGGTAAGGTAATGAGAAATCGGACTTCATGCTGGAATAATGGCCATCACCAATCTCCATCTTTATGTATCTAAAAATAAAACAGGTAGCGATAAAGGTGTGGACGGATATGCTTTTGTCATTCATCCGGATTTGTTAGTCAATAAACCATTGGCAATATCCAATTAACTAGTTAAGCCCGAAGCATATCCTAGACACAGATTTATAAGGACAATATTTATGATCCTATGTGTCTAGATGTATAAATTATTATATGGAGAGCTATCCCAGACTCTAGATTTACTTGGTCCGTATCACTAGATCTAGTTGAATGATAGGTAGCATACAAAAGCGCGTAAACAAGTATAAATTGATAAACATAAATAAGCATTCAACGATAAATCAAAAAATTGAGATAAACAAATACCAAACATTCAGATCTTTATAATAATGGCTAATACCCAAAGGTATTAGCCTTCAAACGTCATAATAAATACAAAAGCAATTATTTAGCCAAGGTAAACTAACCGAGTTAACGAATGATACCAAAAACTGAACGATTACTAAAGTATATGGAATTACACGTTGTCTTCTATGGAATTGATAGCGTTGCTCGACCTCTTCTGCTCTTTTTCTCCTCTGAAAATTGACTTTTATGGTTTAGGCATCGAGAATATGATTTAGCACACTTAAAACTTGTTTTTGAGTTTTCTATTTATAAGGTCTAGAAGTCGGTTCGATACGGCGTATCCAAGGATTGGATACGGCGTATTGGGGATTTCTTGGAGTAGAGACCACACTTGATATCTTCCAGAATATTCACATACTATATCTTTAATACGGCGTATTGAGAAGTCTCTCTGGATACGGCGTAATTGAGCTTTATATTTCCATTTGTGGTCCTTAGTGAGTGCAGGCATGATTACACCGAAAACTTCCTTGATGGATACGGCGTATGGTCTTTATATTAGCGTAAATCTTCAAAATATCTTATTTAGCCTAGAATGCGCGCCTTTGCTAACTTTCACCAATAACTCCATAAATTACTGCAATTCCACAATAAAAACTAATAAGTAACAATTCTTTGCAATAACTATACAAAATGGGTTAATAACATGGGATAAATGATGCTATAAAATAGATGTTATTTGATATCATAAATATCCCCCCACTTGAATCTACTTGTCCTCAATAGCCTTAGAAGTTATAAAATGTAATCCTAAAGGATATTTTTTCCGTTAAAGCATTTATTCGATCCAATACAAGTACACAAAACCAAACACCTCACGAAACTATAGGGAGATGAAAACCACTCAAATCATTCAACTAATCTATTGTGGTAAACATATAACTAATATTATTGCTCAATGCTCGGTTCGTGACGAGTATTCTATCATAAGCTTCAAGGGATACACATCTCCATCACTAAAGCCACGGATAACACGTTTATAAAGGTAAATGGTGGGTTTTTAGTATGGAAAGGCTTACGGTTGATGAAAAAAAAAAAAAAAAAACATTCTATAATCTGATTCACCAGAAGACACTACAACAAGCAATGAAGTCCCACATACATGGCCATACCGCCCGGAAAAGACAAGTGTGTTCGATCACATCCCCATTCAATTTAACCAACGGTAGGATGAAAATGAACTAGGGTAAGGTAACCTTATAACTTTCACCATATTAATAAACCAAACAGAGGACAGCATGAACATTCATACATGGCCGTAATGACGTAAAAATACATGCACTCGAATCACATCCTCATTCGCGTAAAACCCATGTTAATAATTAGGTGAGAGGGAAGTTAAATGTTGTTTAAATAAAAAATTAAGAAACAAATAGATAAGCCTAAAGTACAAGTTTGCTAGACACATTTTTCTCGACTCGTTTAACCAACAAAGACACGACCTATTTACAACTACTGATCATAAGAGCAAAAACAACAACCTAAGTTGGCTTTTCCCGTTAACAGTCAACTTCCTAATCAATATCCTCAAAACTTTACATACTCTCTAACAAGACAAAGTGACGAAACATCCACTTCGTACAATACTACAATCATTAATTTTTGTTGCGATATCAACCGAATAATGATCCTATTTGTGTAAATCCTTCGGTAATGCCCTTTGCGAAACGATTATTTCCATAACTTTCCTTCTCTTTTTTTGTTGCGATTTTTCTTTGTTTTTCTCTTTTTTTGAATACCCCAATTGCTTCAATATTGGTGTAGTTTCACCATCTTCATGATCATAATAATTCATGATAATTCCTTTGATAGTTCCTTCATTCTTCGGATTCACCAATAATTTTGATGGTAGTAAAATCACATGAGTTTTAACTACTAATATATATTCCCATTTTCAAGTGGTGGCAAATTTCCAACCACACCAAAGATAGAAAATGAACAGAGACCTCGGAAATACAAACTTTACACTTTTAAGCAACTAGTCAACAGTAAATTAAACTTAATCTAAAAGGTAGTTCAAGGTGTAAGGGTGTAACGAAACAAATAATTGGGTACTTCCTAAGGATTGGCTCCACGGGTTTCCTAAGTCGATCTTCACTCTAGAAGATGAGAGTGGAAAAGGGTTAAAAACTTAGATTGTGTGATAAAAAGCATCTGAATCCCTACACTAACACACCACACACACCGATTTCAGAAAATATGCATTCCACCAACTTCGTCGATATTTCTTTCACGAGGTCCCTAGTTATAAAATATAGGAAAAACACGTGTTCCTATCTTGGTACCTACGGTTAATTTAAACTGTCGGAACCAAGAAATCACTTCCACTTCATTAGATGAACAAGAAATTAAGGAAGGAGATGAGAAGAATTGTAGAGAGAGAAAGTAGAGAGAAAATAAGATGTTTACTTGCAAAAGGAAAATTACAAAATGACCAACTCCCCTCACTTTGCTTGAGGAGGTGTATTTATACCTAAACTAAAATGCTTGCATGCCTTTTAGTATTCTACGGTGCCGGACTCGGGTTTAATTGGGCTTTCGCCGATACACATACCGGTTAGCTTACATTTAAGAGCCCTCTTTTACCGTGATAGCCTATTACAACGTACATTAATATTAATGACCTAGACTATTATAAAAAAATATAACGAACTTTCCTTTGTTCGACTCATATTTTTGAGGCTAACAAATCTCCCGCCGAAGTGAGTCATTATGACACTCTGTCGAGAGATCATGAGATTACTTTTGTCGTTAAGCTATTGTCTTTGTCTTGGTCTACATTGTAGGCTTGTTCCTTCATGCTATTGTGATCTTTATCTTTAGCCTTTTGTCATTGTCTTTTGTCATTGTATTTTTTTTTTCCGAGATCTTAATATCTTTATCCTTTCGTCTTGATCGAACTTTGCCACCTTTGCAATCTTGTGTCTTGACCAACATCGCTCCATACAATTGCATCATCTTGAATAGCTTTTCTACAGATCTCGCCTTGATAGACTTGAATTATCTTTTGAAGAAGATCTTGTATATCAGAGTTTGTGCGGAAAGTCTTTGTCTAAAAATTCTTAAGCTTTCATGATGATTCTTGAATCTCGATGCATTAAGTATGTCTTTGTATGTTTGAGCATGAGCTGTGGTAATGAATCCCGAATATTCCAGCTGGAATACAGGCAATCACCATATCCATCTATATGTGTCCTGAAATAAAACAGTTAGCAATAAAGCATGTGGAACGAATATAGCGTTGGTCATTCATTCCGGATTTGAGTTAGATTAACCTTTATTCCGTAGAACCATTTTACATATAAATAACTGTACCTGTGATCAGTAGATTCAAAGAATCTCCTTGAAGGGTTTCCAGCTCAAAGCGTAGGATCTTCTAACACATAGTATTAGATTTACCATGTCTTTGCTAGTTCTCAATTACCTGGAACCGTCTCAAAGCAGACAACACGTAAGAGTGGATCAGATCGTTACTATCTTTTTACTATCTTTCTGATTAAGCCTTCAATTCATTTCCTAGAACAAGTTTGATTCACATTCAATCGCACCATCATTTCTTTCTAGTTGACACAAGTTTGATTCATATAGAATCGCACAAGTCACCTACTAAGAGCTTGTTTGATGCTGGCTCAAGTAGGATTTCCATCTTCACTGTGAGTACTAAGTATCACTCGGATGTTCACCTCCGGCAAAATCACAAGGAGAATGCGTGAGGACTCTTTGTTAACAACGTTGTGAACTAATTGTGTTCAACAAGTGTTAGTAATGGGAATGTGTCCTAAATGAGATTTTATTTTATGATCACTGGCTCTAGACTCGATTAGTGCGTTTTGGTTTTAGTAATCGGAGGCTGGAGCAGACTGCCACCTATTCAATATCAACTAACTCGGAGTGAGAAAGTCAATAGAAGTCGTGTGTATCTTCGTGACAAATGAGACAAGTTTCTTTTGAGAGAAACCCGAATGGCTGGGAAGGGTTGTGCATTGCATCACTGTCCTGATGTCAGACTTCAATACAGCAAATCAACTTGTATTTCTGACATCATATGTATTACCTTACCCGTTCTTCTGCCTAAGATTGTGTGGAGAGGGCTTCTTTATTTAGACCCTGATTATCCATACATTACCTTTTTAATCTTCAATTCTTCAACCCCTTCAATGCTTACCAAGACGTCATTACTAACACCTTGTTGTGATTGTTCCAGTGTTAGCTCAATCTTAGTCGGCATTCTTCCCTTATACACATTCATCTCCAATCATACCTAAGGACTGCTATTTCTAACTATGGAGTGTCCTTGGGTAGATCCCTCCGGTTCTGGTTGGATCATAGGACAAATACCTAACCTTACCACCTTATGACTTCAGAATCGTCGTGAAATAAGATGTTGTAGGGTATGAGATCGTAACCATAAAACCTTTTTCGAAGAGTATCAAGCACTTTGAGTCGATAAGATCACTTATTATTTTCAAGATCACATTTTAAATACATTTCTCCCCTTATTTTAAATACTAATTCACTTAGTTTTTGAAATACTTTGTGATTAAAATTTGTCTTGAAATACCATGGGGAAAACTTTTACTTAGCATGAATTACATGGAACATAAACTTGCTCCCCCTCGATTTTACATATGTTTGACACCAAAAACAATGATACCAAGTTGTAAAATGAATATAAAATTGAGGGTTAGCATTGTTGAGCACACAATTTTGAAAGATTATGAATTGTCATTGAAGAATTCTTGAAAAATTGTGCTCAACCACCTAATCATCTTATAACAATCAATCTATTTAATAGTCATTATTATTCCGTAGATGTTATTAAGACCTTTTATAATGTGTTGAATACATAAGAATTGTCATGTTATGATGTATCTAACAATCATTAAAACATTGTTTTTCAGAAAAAAAACTCCCCCTCAAACTTTGACTCATTTAAAAAATGACACCAAATGTAGAATAATTGTCTTGTAAAACAATATGAGGGATGGAGTGTTGAACACACAATTTTGAAAGATTTTGAATCGTCATTGAGAAATTCTTGAAAAATTGTGTTCAACTTTTTGAAAAACCAAATGTTAGAAGACTTCTCTTCTAACGCTAAGGATAAGCGCACTTATGCGTACACTCTCCTTTGTCGTTCGGGTCCGAGTTGCAATCTGAGAGTGATTACAAGTCATAAAGAAAAATTAGAAATGACATGTTTTGAAAACATTTGAAACTCCTGTTCGAACTTCATTTACACGCCCGTGTCGATATTAATCAACATTTCTAGGTGCGTAAATGTTATCGATTCTAAGAGACATGTCGAGAAGAATATTTTTTGAAACATTTTCAGATTTTTTTTTTGAAATTTTATATTTTTGTATTTTTATTTTTTCAAAAATATGTACATGTTGATGTTTGATGAAGTATCAAGCAGATTCATTTGTCAGAACCTCCAGTTCTGCTGGAGTCAAACATCTCATACCAATTCGCCTGACAAGATACTGAAACCTATCTTCGGATAGGGCTTTAGTAAACATATCAGCCAATTGGTATTCAGTTCTGACAAAGTACAATTCAATTATACCGTTTTCAACCTGTTCCTTGATGAAATGATACCGAGTATGGATGTGCTTGGTACGGGAGTGCTGCACGGGGTTGCATGAGATTGCTATGGCTGACTGAGAGTCGCAATACAACGGTATTTTGTTGTAGTTGAAGCCATAATCTTGAAGCTGTGTCCTCATCCACATTACTTGAGCACAACTTGCAGATAACGCCACGTATTCAGCCTCTGCGGATGACATTGCAGTACAGTCTTGCTTCTTTGACATCCAGCTGACTAACTTATCACCTAGGAACTGTATTCCTCCAGAAGTGCTTTTGCGAGTATCAACGCAACCGGCATGATCGGCATCTGAAAAAGCTGTTAGTTCAAAGCCAGAACCCTTCGGATACCAGAGTCCCATGTTAATGGTACCTCTTAAGTATCGAAAGATCCTTTTAACCTCTTTGAGGTGTTTTTCAGTCGGTCTTGCTTGATATCTTGCACAATAACATACAGCTTGCACTATGTCTGGTCTACTAGATGTCAGATACATGAGTGACCCGATTTTGCTACGGTAGTCAGTTTGGTCTACGGGTTCACCACTCAAGTCTGCATCTAATTTAGGTTTCGTAGCCATTGGTGTACCAATGCTTTGTCCTTTTTCCATACCATGTTTTTTTCAGAATCTCTAAAGTATATTTGGTATGATTGGAATAAAAATACGTGTGGGATTGGTGGATCTGAGTCCTAAAAAGAATTCCATGTCCCCATTAAGGACATCTCAAAATTAACTGTGCATTAATTTCTCTAAATCGTTTAGAAAATTTAGGGTTTGTGGACCTAAAAATGATGTCATCAACGTAAATTTGAACAAGTAGAATGTCCTCCCCGTATTTTATCATGGAACTCAGTGTCGGGTCAATGATACCTTTTAGTAGCAACCTTTCAGAAATTTGGAATTTTGAGAGTTCATATACCAGGCTCTCGGAGCTTGTAATTAATCATTAGAGCTTTGCCTTAGGACGGTAAATTTTTTCTGGATGATCAAGATCAACGAATCCGTCTGGTTGTGCAACATAAACCTCCTCTTTAAGGGACATAAAAATGTTGTTTTTTACGTCAATCTTGATAAATTAGAATAGTCCTTGTGTGCAGCATATGCGACAAATATCCTGACAGCCTTAAGCCGAGCAAACTAGAGAAATGATTCTTGAAATCAAGACCCTCTTCCTAAGCATAACCCTTTGCTACAAGTCATGCTTTGTTGCAAATTATAGTTTGGTCTTCATCCTTTTTGTTTTTCCATAACCACTTTAGCTTGATTACGTTCTTGCCAAAAGGTTTGTCTACGAGTTCCCAGACTTTGTTGTCTGTCAAACGGATGAAGTTATTACTGCATTGCTTTATATCCCATGCAGAATCAGCCATTGCGGTCCTTAATGTTTTTCGGTTCAACAATACTCACGGTGAGTGCGAACATACACATTTTAGGATCGTTGCAAGTTGTCGTCTTGTTTGCACTGGCTTGGATGGATTGCCACGAACTTGAGTTAATGGGTGATCTTTTGTCCATCAGTATTCGGAATCTTGAGGTTGATTGAAGGTATGCACATTTGAATTACCAATATTGCGTGAGGAAGACTCATGTCATTTTCTGGTACCGGTGTAACAGAATGGATTGGTAAATTCTGCTTGATATCTTGTTTTCCTAGCATAGAACATTTGTTAGAAGTTGTCGGTTATGATGTAGGTTGAATACTACGTTGAAGGTTATTGTGGTCATTTGAATAGAATTGTCGGTGGGAGAGAAGACTTATTGACACGTGAGTTCCATCAGTGAAAAATTCATCATACAAAGGACGAAAGAAGATCCAACCATGTTGTGAGGATACTGTTGTATTCTGCTGAGGAGAAACATTTTGTAGTTCTGGTGCGGGGTCAGGGTTGTCATAATCTGACGCCTTTTGTCGTTGGGGAAACATGTTTCGCTTGAATAAATTTTGACATATTTCGCTCGAAATGTGACTTGACCTGCATATTTCACTTAATAATACATATTTTGCTCCAAAATACATATTTTGCTCCCTTCAAGAACACATTTCGCTCCCTTCAAACATGTTTCGCTTCCTTTAAAACATGTTTCGCTTCCTTCAAAACACATTACGTGTCCTTCAAAAAATTCTTCAAAAACCCAATTTTTTTTTATCCAAAAACATGTTTTGATACCCAAATAAGTTGCTAGTACATATAAGACTAACAAAAGTACAAGTTGATCGTCGTAAAACACACGTTTTAGATCAAAAAGTAAGCAAAAAGGGTGCGTTCGGTTTGAGTTTCTTACCAAAAAAAAACCACCACGAACACCTCTGATTCAGCAAACAACGATCACGATATGCTCCTAGGCTCTAATACCAAATGTAGGATCCAAATAATCACTTCACTTCATATTATGAACAAGAAATTAAGCTTGGAGATGAGAAGAAATGTAGAGAGAGAAACTAGAAAGAGAAAGTAGAGAGAGATAAAAATTGGGAGAGTTACTTGCAAAATGAAATATTACAAATGACCAACCCCCCTCACTTTCCTTGAGGAGGTGTATATGTATCAAACTAAAAGGCTTTCATGCCTTTAGTAATTCTATGGGCAAGGTCAGGTTTACTTGGGCTTTTAGTCCCGATAACGTGACCGGTGCCCCCCCCCCCCCCCCCCCCCCCCCCCGGGATTAGCTTATATTTAAGAGCCCGTTTACCCGTCTAGCCTATTACAACGTATATTAATTAATGACCGAGACCTAATATAATTAATGAACGAACTTCCATTGTTCGACTCAATATTTTGAGGCTAACAAAAAGAATCAAACACATCTAGGCATATTAAAAGAGGTCAGGACACCAAGATACCTCAGTCTAGTGGTCCCCCTGACAAAGGTTGGTGATGAGGCTGTCCATAAGGAGTTGGGTGACTGAATGGAAAGGGCTGCCACTACTGCTTCTAGCTAAGAAGCAGAGCAGGACCGTGGTAACATCAAATAAGACCTAATCCATGGCAACATTTAATGGATCAACTCCTTAGGGAATTAGTTCAGGTAGTGGTCCCAGGTGCCAAGATACCATATTAGGGATGTGGATGCTTAAACTAGGTTTGAGATTACATCTAAACAATCCATTGATCACCTTTTCAAAGAGGCTTACACAACTTAGAAGTGGTGAGGACAGTATGAAACTATTGGAATTAATGGAATTTTGTATACAACTGTCATATAAAAACAGAAAGAATGTCTTGATAAGCTAAAAGAAATGAGAGATTCTGTGAGCTTAAAAATAGAAAGAGAGATGTGTGCATAAAAATAGAAATGAGTGATTATGTGAGTAAAAGATTGAGTGATTAAATGTGAGATTGAAAAAGAAAGAGAGTTTGTGTGAATCAATTTGATGATGAAAGTTGTTATTGGAATGAATATATAGAATGATTATGGTGTAATCTTTTAATGCTGCTTAGTTTCACTTATTGCTGCCAAGCTTTAAGTTAATAATGTTAGGCATTAATATTAGTGTTCCTGTATTTTTTTATGTTGTTAAGCATATGTTGATGCTGCCCAAGTCAAGTTTATTGCTTTTGCCCTTGGGGGTGATTTTATAAAACTTTTGTTAAGGTTTCTCTTCCTTCTTTTATTCGATTTAAGTTTATTTAAATCTCTCTAAACATATAATGTTAGCCTTAAATTATGGATGACATATCTGGAATTATCTAATTAGTTTAGTTTTAGTGTGATACACATAGGGGGATATTAATGACAAGTTACAAATAGTTAGGTGTCAACCTAGGACTATAACTACCCCTCCATACTTCCATGGCAGGGGTGAGGATAATATTTGTCTCATAAGTGTGTGGTGTTTCTCTCTCTAGAAAACACACACACTCTTTCCTTTCTCTCTCTAATAAAATGGCTTACTTTCATTTATATCCTCCTCGACCTCCGGATCATATCTATTGTTAGTGAAATCTTATTGTTAACAATTGGCATCAGAGCCTAGGAGCATATCGTGATCGTTGTTTGCTGAATCAGAGGTGTTAGTGGTGGGTTTTTTTTGGTAAGAAACTCAAACTGAACGCACCTTTTTTCGCTTACTTTGTGATCTAAAATGTGTGTTTTACAACGATCAACGTGTACTTTTGTTAGTCTTATATGTACTAGCAACTTATTTGGGTATCAAAACTGTTTTTGGTTCAAAAATTTCTGGGTTTTATGAAGGAATTTTTTGAAGAAACGAAATGTGTTTTTGAAGGAGCGAAACATGTTTTAAAGAATGCGAAAACTGTTTGAAGGGAGGAAATGTTTTCTTTGAAGGGAGCGGGAATATGTATTTTGGACGAAATATGTTTATTTTCTTTTTTTTTTTTTTCAAGCGAAAAAATTTATGCAGGTCAAGGTCACATTTCGAGCGAAATATGTCAAAATTTCTTCAAGTCTCGGCATATACCCAAGGTTGGGAGAGATCGTCATCTTCAACACTGGACTTCTACCTTCATGATTTAGACTTCCAGTGTCCTCCTTCACTATCTTCGCTTTCAGAGTGATTTTCCATATACCTTGAGCTTTCTTGACGGCTATCGGAGTGTGCGGACGCACTCCGTCCTCTGCTTCCAAGTCTCTTGAATACGGTACTTTCTCTTCTTGCCTTTCTCTTGTGGTCATGCCGCGGTTATCTTGACCTTTCACGCCTTAACCTTGTGAAGACGCTAGGACTGTAGCGCGGGATGCGAGAACGTCTTTGTCTTTTTGGCGACATTGTCCTAGATTCAGAATATGCTGATTCCTGCGCCTTAGTGCTCTTCTTCCGAGCCTCGCCAAAGTCAAGCCGCGCTTTCACTTCCTCCAACTTTTCTTTCTTTCTCCGCTCATACTCATACTTATCTGCCATGATTGGTAGCAGTTTCTCATAGTGCTTTTCGCAGAATTCTTCGAGATCTACAGCGGATGTAGTTCTCGCAGAGCCCTGGGGGGTTTGTTTGTCTTTCCCTACCGTATTCCGCACATCGGACTTGGGATGGCTAGGGGTAGGTTGTTCGTGGTTGCTCATGGTGAGTATTTTTGAGGAACGCAGTTATGTTTGGGTCCCACGGATGGCGCCAACTTGTTAGTACAAAAAGCGTGTAGGGGTGAATATGAGTCTGGGTCACTTGATGGGCTAGGCCGGCAAGCGAGTTTTGATATAGTTCTTGTACTAATCCAAGTGAAAAAGGGGCGATCTGCACAAACGAGAGTAAACCGTTAGCCTTATTGTGGGGCGGACCCCACAATTAAGCTCCGGCGTGAGAGTAAGTATACATGTTTGTCAGAGAAATGTCAGAGCATATGTGTAATAGTGATTAGACAGAATGTACCTCTTTTGGGGTGAGAAATGACCCCTATTTATAGGCAAGCCCAATACTAGGGTTTCCTAGTATTTCGCTTGTGACTGTTAGTGGCCGGAGTGGGTCCCTTGTCGGGCAAGGTTCCACGTGTAATCGTGTCTGTGGACGTGAGTATTCTTCCGCGGTCAGCGTTTGTCCATGAAAATGCAACGGGTGTGGCTTTAGAGATACTCACGTGCGTCTTTGGCATATCCGGAGCGTGACCCCTGTCAGGCTTAGTGGTCCGGCTATTTGTTGTATTGGGCCCGGGCCTATATACGTATATTATAAACTAAGGCCAATGAGCTTGGTGTCCATATTATACGTCATCACCAAAAGATATTGCTTACATTAACTTTGTCACTTACATTACGCCTTCTGTGTTGCTTAATTCAAAAGGTTCACATCACATTACGCATTTACCTTAGTTAATATTGCCTTTGCACTATGAAAACAAAAAATAAATATGTTAAAAGGAAATATTGTTCGACGATTGCAATGAAGATCATTCGTCAGGTGTGTCTAAGAAACCAAATGTCAGGCATCCTACTTCATTTGGTTTTGCAGCCACCCTTTCATATGGACAAGGATCTTCCTCTAACGTAAACGAATCACTGACAAGAGCCTTAGATGCTGACAAGCACGAATTTTGTGAGGCTAATGTTGCTTCACAAGTATCACTAGCGGATACGAGTTCATCGATTAATGACCCTCACACTCAGCCATTGCCACGTAAGTTACTGGCAATTCAGTCATCGGTATACCATTTCATACTTATTTTTACTCAACCTTCATCCGCATACACAGGTGCACGTCCTTATGTTTGTGTCCCTGATAACACAAACCTTCGTTCACTAAC
The DNA here is from genome assembly GCA_026074375.1 of Tanacetum coccineum. Taxonomy (NCBI): domain Eukaryota; kingdom Viridiplantae; phylum Streptophyta; class Magnoliopsida; order Asterales; family Asteraceae; genus Tanacetum; species Tanacetum coccineum. The sequence goes on from BQNB010001173.1 coordinate 116,326, forward strand.
AACGTACGCACTAACTGATGACTCTGACGAGCGCACATCCACAAAAGGGGTTGATGATGGTGCAATTTAGATTACTCAAGAATGTACGTCTGCTACTCTAGCTACCACTCCTCCTCATACTGAGGAAGGCCACTTCCGTATGCCACATGTATGGAGACAACAACACCACCCACCGTTTGCTGCAGATCCTAATACAACATCTAACGGTTTGGACCTTATGCATAGCAGGGATTCACAACTTTTTTTTTCGGTATTCTAACTACACGTCGATATCGGCAGTCACGTATCAAACCCACCAACAGTGAGATTCTAATAGGCGCGAACCCAGGCTAGCCAACAGTAAGAAATTCTCATGGATTTTCCTTACAATCGAGGGTTGTGTTGTTTTGATAACGAGGATATACTCATTGTCAAAATGCATTATTTTCTTGCCAGATATTCCGTTTGAGTATACCCATATGGGCCATTGTTCATGCGTCTGCCTCCACTGTGGAGCTATGTTATGGGAATGTGAAAAACTTCTTCGTTCCGGATTTAGAGGGTTGCCCATCTATAATAAATGTTGTAATGGGGGTCGAGTCATTTTGCGCCCACCTCCAAAATACCCAAAGTATATTAAAACACTGTAGGTAAATGCCCGTTTCATGGAAAACATAAGAGCCTAAAATCAAATGTTCAGTATGGCGTCTCTCGGAGCCAATAATGACAGCTCAATCAACAATGGCAAGGGACCATATGTTTTCAAGATATCAGGGCAAATATATCATTGGATAGGATTAATGTGTCCACCCGAAGGTAATGCGCCTCGATTCTTGCAAATATACATATATGATACAACTAATGAAGTTAACAATCGAATGTCTCATTTCAGTGGCGAGCACGATAGCGGTCTAAAAAGAGAAATTGTCGGAGGTCTTATATAGCTTTTTGACAATCACAATGCATTAGTCCAATTATTCCATACTGCTCGAAATAAACTGAACGAAGCGAATGTGCCAGAATTTAAAGTTAAATTGTACAATGTTGTTGGCACTCACCGTTATGAACTCCCTGCTCCAGAGACCATTGGTGCAATAGTCTTTGGCAGAACGTCGATCACAGAAACTGAATTCGACTTAATTATAAAAGAACATTCACGGATCCCTCAACAAGTAAACAAGTTGCAGCCGTGTTATATGTCTCTCTAATTTCCGCTACTATTTGTATATGGTGAAGAGGGTTATCACAAAGATATGAAATTGGTTAATGTTTCAACCCACTCGGGTAGCGCTGCAAAGCGAATGACGATGAATAAATATTATGCTTACCAAATACATGATCGGCTCAATCACTACAACCTGCTGCCTCAGGGAGGGAAATTATTTCAGGCTTTCAACAATATGTGGTAACTGCTTACTGCGCTGTTGAGCAGAATCGCCTTGATTACATTCGACAAAACCAACATGATATCCGGAACGAATATCTTTCAGGTCTATATGATGCGATTATGCGAGGTGATCGCGATGATAATGACCTTGGAACACGAATTGTTCTGACTGCTTCTTTTACCGGTAGGCCAAGGTATATGTACGCACATTACCTTGATGCTCTTGCCATCTATCGAGTGCACGGGAACCCATCTTTCTTCATTACGTTCAAGTACAACGCTAAGTGGCCTGAAATCCAAGAGTACATGGAACCATTCTCGGAGTTAACAACCGGAGATTGAGCCGATATCATCGACCGCGTGTTCGAACAAATAGTTCGTGACTACGTAAAGTTTGTACGAAACACAAAACCATTCGGCGATATATCTGCAGGTACATATCAAACACTTTGAAACGTTAGTCTATTTCCAATCATACTCTTCCTCATGACAACACTCACACACATTTCTTTTTATGATATGCAGTTTTATACACAATTGAATTCTAAAAACGCGGTCTCCGACACTGTTCTTCATTACTATGGGTCAGTCCAGCCTCTAAAGTACGAGAGGACACTGATGTCGACAAATGCATTTCCGCTGAACTTCCTAATCCAGCAGAAGGTCCTGACGGTTACAAAATCATTTCTGAGCTAATGATGCGCGGGCCATGTGGTTTGGCAAATAAGAATGCCCCTTGCATGAAGGACGGGAACAAGTGCAATCTAAATTTCCCAAAACCATATTCTGATAACACTTACATCGACAAAGATGTATTTGTCCACTACCGGCGAAGAGAGACTGGAATTGACACAGAAAGCAAAATGTTTGCCTCGACGACAACAGTTATGTTGTTCCATACAACCGGACATTATCCGTGAGGTATTATGCACACATAAATGTCAAGTGGGATGGACGATGCTTATAAAGTACCTCTTTAAGTACATTTAAAAAGGGACATATCGCGTTGTCGCAAATATAACCACACCATTCGATGGGCATGTATCTACAAGCAGCGTTCAAACCATTCAAATTGATGAAATAAGAAATTTCATAGAAGCGAGATACATTGGGCCTCATGAAGCATGTTGGAGAATGCTTGAATTTCCCATCCATTATCGAGATCCAGATGTTTTTTCTCTTGACGTGCACTTAGAAAACATGCAGCATATACGATTCCAAAGCAGAGTTAGACTCTAATCAATTGTTAATAACCCTACAAAAAAGAAGACGACGTTGACCGAGTGGTTAGAGTACAACAGACGCTACACTAATGGACGCCATCTGACATATTTGAACTTCCCTTCGAAGTACACCTGGTATGTAACTGATAAATATTGGCAATGAAGACGTCAATTAAACAAACCTGTGATCGGTAGACTAACATATATACATCCAAGTTGTGGGGATCTGTTCTATCAGCGGATACTCCTATGTCACCAAAAAAGTTGTAGATCTTTTCATGACATGCGAACAGTCAATGACGTAGTATACCTAGAGCAGCATGTGAAGCTCTAGGGATTATAGGTGGCGACCAAGAATGGATCGGCTCATTAGAAAAATCAGCTTTACACGCTTCGTCCTAGGAACTCAGAAAACTTTTTGTGCAGATCCTCATCTTTTGCGATGTCTCTGATCCTATGTTGCTATGGCATAAATTTTGGAAGAACATGTCTGAAGACATACCCCGCAGACTTGCAAAAATACTCCAAATTTCTGAAATCCAAAAAAATGAAACAGAAATGAAAGCAGGCGTGCTGTTCAAAATTGAATCGATACTCAAGTAAAACTCCAGAACACTCAAGGACTTCGGACTACCAATGCCCTCTAGGCGTCTGTTAGATATACTACAAAACGTATTCTAATGGAAGAAAGAAACTATGATCGTGAACTCTTGCTAATAGAAAAAGATTCCTTGCTTCCAAAGCTTAACGGATACAAGAAACAGATTTTTGATGAAGTGGTGAATGGAGTTACTAACCAAGAACAAAAACTAATTTTTGTGTACGGCCATGGCGGAACAGGCAAGACCTTTTTATGGAAGTCATTGGCATGCGTCTTATGTTTAGAAGAGAGAATAGTACTAGCGGTCGAATCTTCAGGAATTGCATCACTACTACTGCCGTCAGGAAGAACAGCACACTCGCGATTCAAGATTCCGCTTAACTTGCATGAAGAATGCACATGCAGCATAAAAAAGAATAGCCAATTGGCAGATTTGCTTAGGGAATGCGATCTGATCATATGGGACGAAGCGCCAATGAACGATCGTCGTTGCTTCAAAGCTCTTGATCGTTGCTTAAAGGATATTCTAGACAACTCACATGCTTTATTTGGAGGGAAAAGCATTCTATTAGGAAGATACTTCAGACAAACATTGCCCGTAAAAAAAGCCTCAAAAATAGAATTAATATACGCGTCCATTACCTCATCATATCTATGGCCAACATTCAAAGTCTATATTCTTTATCAGAACATGCGGTTGTCACGACCGGAGATATCAGAAACTGAAAGACAACGCATCAAACGCTTCTCATTGTGGCTTTTGGACATTGGTGACGACAACATAGGAGCGCCAGACGAAACAGATAGTTAAAACTGTTCAACTGTAAATATTCCAGACGAGTTATGCATTCCAGACAACGACAACGCAATTCATCAACTAATAAATTTCATCTACAAAAATGAAACCTTTGAAACGCCTACTGCAGAGGATCTGCAAAAGAAAGTGATTGTTTGCCCCAAGAATGAAACAACAGATACAATAAACGTACACGTCTTGTCATTGGTAAACCATGAACGTCGTGTTTACCTTAGCTCAGACGAAGCTACTCCGCACGGTAACAATGGCGGTGAAACTGAACTTTTGTACCCAAACGAGTACCTCAATACACTGAAGTTCGCAGGCTTCCCACCTCATTCACTCGAACTAAACGTAGGGGCGCCAATAATACTGTTACGTAACATTAACCTTACTGGTGGCCTCTGCAATAGAACACGGATGACAGTCACACAGCTTCTCAGCAAAGTGATAGAAGCACGGATAATAACTGGCACCCGAGTCTCCGAAAAAGTCTTTCTGCCACGTATCACACTTATAAATAGAGACTTGCAAAAGCCATTTGTCTTTAAAAGAAAGCAATTCCCTGTAAAACTCTCTTATGCAATGACCATTAATAAAAGACAAAGCCAATTCTTGGAGAAGATAGGATTTTTTATACTAGTTTCAGTATTCGCCCATTGGTAATTATATGTTGCCCTCTCCAGAGCGACATCTCCCGAGGGGCTAAACATCTTATTAAAAACCAAACAGAAGATGCATAAAACACAACGAAAAACATAGTATACAAAGACTTTCTTACTACTATAAGAATACCACATGTTTCATGCATATCCTACCGCATAAACAATATACTACTTTTAATTTGCATATACATACACCTTATCAATATTGTTAGTTGAGTAAATATATTTATGACCTAGTCCCATTGTCACCAATACCTATATGTATTTATAAGTCTGTATATATACGACTTATTCATGTCGTCACTTAAATAAATACATTTGTAACTATGCCCTTCTGTTAGCGATAAACTGATTTCTCTTACTTCTTATATTGCAGACCAATGGCAGAAACCAGCAAGACAATCCCCCAAACAGCAAACAAGAGGAAAATGACATTGTTTCAACTTGAGAGTCTGCAAGATATCAAAACAACACACACAAACAAGAGACATTGTTTCAACCTAAGAATTAGATTGCTAAGAACGTAATAACTAAGGAATTAACTCACTTCTGCTGTATGTTACTAGACAAGGAGGTACAATCTTTTAATCTTCTAAATGAACATTCCATATACAACATCCACATGATTTACCATTCTAAGAGGGAAACGCCATACAAGCGAATATGGATCTCAAAGATACAAAGTACTTCAATGAACTACTGCAATTGAACAACGCCTACAGAGCCTCACAGTTTGGGTGCACATAAACTAAAAAATGGCAACGAACTCTTGACAACAAAACAACCCTTAACTTTGGCAGGTACACTAGCATCAAACCAATTGCCAATGACTCATTCCCCGAACATTACTTCAATTTCGTTGCCTATAATGAGGTTCAATCCAAAGCTGATGTCAGAGACATGACACTAACAGGTTATGCGGCTATTTATATCAGCATAAACCAAATTACAAAAAATTAACGGTAAACTTTTTTGCACATATTATATTAGATGTATCCACCGCATTAGCGATCCCATCATAACCGGATGCAACTAAAAGCCGAGTCACAAGACGAATAATCGACATCCAAAACTTAGAGTAAGTCTTCTTAAGACTGCTCGCAATTATACATTTAGAAGATAAATAACACATATATTTTTTCCCTGTAACAACGGTTTGAATCTGCCTTTCGTCATATGGAATGACATGGCCGAGAAATTTGAATGGATGCATATGTAAAAATGCCAAAACCAGTTGTCATCGATGTTATTTCATGTTGATCCCAAATCTAGATCGATTTCTTAAGTTTTCTAAGGTTAAATTACTTTGGATAAATCCAAAATAACTTGTTGTAGAAACTTTGTATGTATATTAAAGTGTATGCGGAAATCTAACCTTAACTACTATAGATAGTATTATCAATGATTACAGTAAGTTTGGAATAAACAAAGAATAACCAAACAAGCCTATTATTGATCATATAATACGAGTTACTCTTAAACTTAGTAAGGGTTTATAAACCTTGAAGCTAGACGCCCCCCACCCCCTACAAAACTTCCTGATTATATGGGATCTGTGTATTTGTAGATGTGATATGATGTGATTCTAATGTGATAGTAATGTGATATTAATGTGTTATCTCAACTAATGCCCTAGAGCCTCCTTTTATAGACTAAGGAGTCCTAGTCGGCCTTCATAATTTCAAAGACCATATCAATCTTTTCTAAACATAAACGTAATTTCTAAATAAATACATTTTGTATACTCTTGTACTAAAATATCTCAATACTTATCTTCACAAGTATTCTTGTTCTCCAAACAATCTTTATCTCTTTAATTAGTCTTTATCCTCTTGACAGTAGAAAGTCTTCAAACAGTTGTAATCCTTTCACCAGCAGTAGTAACATTAGTACTAGCAGTACTAATATATACTAACAGTAGTAACTTGTACTAGCAGTCTTAAAGCTTTTACTACTAGCTAGCACTAAACTAACTTTAGCTTTATATTTTGTCATTCATCACTGAACAGTCTTAACTTCAACTAACAGCAGTAACTTTATGTATCGTACTAAATTATACTAACAGTAGTAACTAGCAGTGGTAACATAATACTACCAGTACTAACTTACTTAGCATAATTTCCATTATGTACCTGAGCAGTAGTAACTTTAAGGAATCCATGAAGTCTTTTAAGCCCCAAGAATCCTCCCCTAAACTTGATGTTCATCTTTTGAATCTTCAAGTTTCTTCTTTAAAAGTCTTCATCATACTCAGGAAGATGCATTCAAACCATTCATAGACCTTTTTGTTGTTTCACCATAAGCTTTAGCAGTTGATAACACATCTTATTTTGATGATCAGTTTGAAGTTTCTTGTTTAGCATATTGGTGATGGTGATTGGTGTGAGGGGATATCTCTTTTCAACCAACATAAAAATGTAAAGATTATTAAACCTTACGAAGTGAACTCCAGACGAATCAATCAACTTCCAAATGGTCACCCTGTATCCTTGTAAAATTATCCATACATCAATCCTCTTGTCTGGTTCACACATAACTTTCAAATCTCCCCACAACGCTCTTTCAAATTCATTTTCAGGCCTTGTATCACCATACTTTGCCTTCACTATTCTCCAAAGAGATTCCTAGTCTTCTCTGTCTATTCCTTGTAGCATCTTTATCATTGAAGAATATCTCTTGGAACTTCCATCTGCTCTTATCAACTGATAGTGTATCATCACACCTTCTTTAAGAAGCTTGTAATCAATAATCACTGGTAATTTGGTAGCAAGTGGTATAGCATCAATTTCTATATCTTCATCCTTTTTAATCACCAAAAGCTTCTTTATCTCAGCTTCATCAATTTCATCAACTTCCTCAACTTCTTCTGAAACTTTTTCTTTCTCTACTTTTTGTTTCTTTAAGGATTGTTGATGTTGTTCTTTCCCTGCTCTTTTCCCTCCAAGCATCTTCTTTCTACTGCCTTTAGCTGTTTCCTCACTACCTTCTACCTTCTTTTCTTTGCTTTCCTGTACCTCAGAACCCATAGCCACAAAGGTATTTACCCTCTTCATTTCCTTATCAAACAACTTTTGAATTTCATCAAAACTCTTTCCCTTTAGCTGTTTGTATGTGTATCCACCCATGTGCTTAAGATAAGTAGACATTTGAGTTCTCTTTTGTGCCTTGGTAGGAGGTCTGTTTCTCTTTTCTTGTGCTCTGAGTGCAGCAAAATGTTTTCTTCTTTTCTCCATTAGTTCCATAAATAGTTTTGCTTTTTCTTCATCTGTCAACTCCTCTCTTTCTTTTGATTGGAGTCTCTCAGCCAGCAATCTATCAGCCTCCATCATAGCTTGTGTATTTTCCCATGACTCAATCAATGCTATGTTGGCTTCTTCTTCTTGTTTCCTTGCTAGCTTTTGCTCTTCTATTAATTCAGCATCCAACTTAGCTTGAATATCTCTTGCAATTTGTTCATCAAGAGCAATTTGATCTTTTCTCTTTAAAGGAACTTCAGGCTCAATCATAATACCTTTTCCTTTATCTTTAGAACTTGAAGGTTGTGTCTCTTGTGGAACTCTGAACTCACTTGGCTCCTGTACTACTACCCCTCTAGCCTTGGGTCTTGTAGTTGTTGTTGTTGTAGCAGCAGTAGTAACAACTTTAGGCTTAGCTGCTTTAATCTGTATAAGTGTCTGAGCCAAAGTGATTTCCTCAATAGTTGTAGGAACAACACTATCATCAACACTAGCAGTAGTAACTGCTTCACCAGCAGTACTATCATCAGGCTTAGTACTCTGTTCATCTTTTCCATCAACTTTAGCTTCCACAAGCATCTCATCATCCTCCAAAACTCCAGTATCAAACATCAAGTCATCATCCTGTCTTTCTTGAGTTTCATCAACTAAAGTAACATCATTATCAGCATCAATATCTGCAATACTCCTCCCCTGTTTGGATGCATCTTCAGGAGCACCCAAACTCTCCTGATCTTCAGAGGACTCAACTCTCCTAGACATACCAACTTTCCTGAGTCTCTTCAAACCTGTAGGTCTTGACATTTTCTTCCTTTCTAACCTCTGGATCCTCTTCTTTAAAGCAGCAATCTCTTTAGCTTGAGCATCCTTTGCTTTCTCTAAATCAAGAACCTGTGTTTGTAATTTGGTACATAAAATCATCAAATCAGTTAGTTGCATGCTATCCTCACCACTAGGTTTTGGATCATTGGAAGGTGTAGGTACACTTTCCTCATGCTCTGTCTCATCTTGAGGAACCTCTGCCTCCTGTTTCTGAGCCTTCTTAGATGATTGTTTCTTCTTGAGTTGGGAAGATGAAGATGGTTGATCAATAATAGGTATTTATGTAGAATCAGTTTGGTGATCTGAATCTTCACCCACTTCTTCAGAGACTTGAACCATTATAGTATCAAATAAGGGTGTTATTCTCCCAGAAAAATCCTTTCCAGCTCTCTTCATATTGGCAAAAACTTTCGTTGTGTGAAAGGGATTAACAAAAATCTTCTTGTGAGTTTACATATTACCTAGTTGTTGATTAATGAAAACTTGGAGAAAACGTGGATACATCAAGAATTTGACTCCTCCATCTAAATGTTTCACCATTGCATCAAAGATGTACTTAGACAGATTAAACTTCTGATTTATTGGCAAGCATATAATCAAAGAAGCCATAGAACTACTAAACTCATTCCATGCAGAGGATTTAGCACTTAAGCATTGTGTAATAGTGTGAATGAAATACTTCCACTGTGGTGAGAAAAAGGCTTTATAAAAGGTAAGTTTTTGAGAAGGCTTTGCATACCCCATACGTGCTAGTTCTTCAAAAATAGTAGCAGTTAGAAGACAATCAGTACCTTCTGCATCATCCAAGTGAAGATCTCTCCTAATGCTTGACTCCGTAACAATAACCCGCTTCTTATCAACTAGGGCTTGTAACTGACGCACTCCATTAACTGTCTGTACCTTGGCAGTTGCCCAAAATTGTTTAATACAAGATGTGTAGATGACTGGATTGACTGTTAAAGCATAATGAACAGAACTTGCTTTCAGGAAATCAATTATCTCTACAAACCCATCACTTTCTTCGGGTTTTTCCAAGAACGCGACCACATTGTGCGTTTCATCAAACTTAGGGCTTGACATAATGATGATTTTGATGATCAAAGATGAAAATTGAATTAGGGTTTATGGTTAGAGAGTGTTTGAATGACTGCAATCGAATAAAGAAGTAAATGAAACCCTTGATCGAAGTATTTATAAAATCACCCTCAACAACAGAAACTTGAACTGGCAGCATTAACATATGCTTAACAGTAGAAACAAATACGGGCAACACTAATTTAAGCCTAACATCATTAACTCAAGTTTAGCAGCATTAAGTTGAAACTAAGCAGCATTAAGAAGAATACGCCAGTAATCATTCAATTTTCATTCCAATAAGCAACTTTCCTCATCAAATTTGATTCATACAAACTCTCTTTCTGTTTTTATGCTCACATTATCTCTCAATTATTTTTGCTCACATAATCACTCATTTATGTTTTTATGCACACATCTCTCTTTCTATTTTTAAGCTCGCATAATCTCTCATTACTTTTGGCTTATCAAGACACTCTTTCTGTTTTTATATGACAGTTGTGTACAAAATTTCATCAATTCTAATAAGTTTCATACTGTCCTCCCCACTTCTAAGTGTGTAACCTCTTAAGAGAGGTAGATCAATGGACTGTTTAGATGTAATCTCAAACCTAGTTTGAGCATATACATCCCCTAATATTGTATCTTGGCACCTGGGACCACTACCTGAATCAAATCCCTAAGGAGTTGATCCAATTAGTAGTAGCCATTGTTTAGGTATTTATTTGTTGTTACCATTTGTCCTGCTATGCTTCTAAGCTAGAGAAGTCAAGTGGCAGCCCTTTCATTATGTCACCCAACTCCTTATGGACAGCCTCATCACCAACCTTTGTCAAGGGGACCACTAGACTGAGGTATCTTGGTGTCCCGACCTCTTTTGATATGCCTAGATGTGTTTGATTCTTTTGAACATACTTATGCTATAACACATCCTTTCATCCATGCTAATAAGGAACCTCCCCTCAAACAATGCTTCAAGAGATAAGAATTTGGTCAAACAGTTGCAACTTTGGTGCCCATGTCATCTCAACGGCATTAACATTTGCTTGGCAGTAGTAATTTTCTGCCTAGCAGTATTAACAGAAGTCTAACAACTTTAATCTGTCTTTAATATTTATACAGATCATGACTCTTATTCACACATGCACACTATGAAAAGTCTGATAGACCATTCTGGGAATTCATTGTTGTTCAATATTTATGCATAACACTTGGAATAAAGATTTAATAATGTGAACCAAGATCATTAACTTTCTTCTCAAACATTACTTCAAAGGTGAAGCATTCAACATCAGGTATTCAACATGCTTTACCTACAAATGTTAGTTCATAGCCAAAAATACAAAATCCAAAGCATTTTTCTCTTTGACAGCAGTAACTATGACCAACAGTTTTAACAAACAGTCTTAAGTATAACTAACAGTTTTAATTATACTTAGCAGTATTAATTAAGAAAAACTAACAGTATTAGTCCTTTACAAAAACATAAAGAGATATAGACATTTAAGGATTCAGCATTTCAATACTTGAGACCAAGTACTAAAATCTGTCTGCATCAAAACCTTTTGTAAGAAGATCTGCAACATTATAATCAGTATAAACTTTAACCATTTGTATTAACTTTTTAGTATTGCAATCTCTTATAAAATGATGCCTAATCTCTATATGTTTTGTTTTTGAATGTTGAACAGGATTTTCAATAATGCAGATAGTACTATTATTGTCAATATTAATAACAGTGTTCATGAAATTGTACCCATAAGTTGTCTAAGGTTAAATTACTTTGGATAAATCCAAAATAACTTGTTGTAGAAACTTTGTATGTATATTAAAGTGTATGCGGAATCTACACCTTAATACTATAGAAGTATTATCAATGAAACAGTAAGTATGAATAAACAAAGATATAACCAAACACTCCAATATTATTAGATCAATAATACGAGTACTCTTAACTTAGTACTAGGGTTTAAAACTTTGAAGCTTACAAAATTCTTAATCTCTGGATCTGTGTATTTGTAGATTTGATATGATGTGATTCTAATGTGATTCTAATATGATATTAATGTGATATTAATGTGTTATCTCAACTAATGCCATAGAGCCTCCTTTTATAGACTAAGGAGTCCTAGTCGGCTTACAATACATTCCTAAGATATCTTAATCTTTTCTAAACATAAACGTAATCTTCTAAATAAATACATTATGTATATCTTGTACATAAATATCTCAATACTTATCTTCACAAGTATTCTTGTTCTCCAAATAATCTTTATCTCTTTAATTCGTCTTTATCCTCTTGATAGTAGAAAGTCTTTAAACAGTTGTAATCCTTTCACCAGCGACACTAATAAACATAAGCAGTAGTAACATTAGTACTAGCAGTACTAATTGATAAGCGTGAAAACACTTATCCGTTTTTATATCAAAATAATCCTTAAAAGATGAAAAATGAATATATTATGCTTGTATATTGTATATTTTGTCTTTTATGATGTGTAGGTACGGATATTACAAGAATCACATGAAAAGAGCCAAAAACCGGACAAAAACGAACACGAGAACGGAAAGAGTACACAAGAGCTGGGTGTTTATTAGCAAGGGTCAACAAAAGTCAATCATGGTCAACCTTGGTCAACTCATGTGAATACAAACCCTTGAAATTACCAAAAGGTCCATAAATGTTAAATCATTTCACCAAAAGTCCCGAATCTAATTACACCGTTAGTCCTTTAATACTAATGGACTAACAGTCGTTAAGTAAACAAATAAAAAAACCTAAAGCCCAAAACCTTTGGCCGGTTTACCCTTTAGCCCAAGTCAAACCCTTTAAATCCAGTCAAACTTATAACACCCGCCAAGTACTATTCACCCTCTATCCCCAAAATTTACCCTACACCCAATTAACTCCACTTAAATGAAATTAACCTTTCTAGAAGGATGATGATGCACGTAATGACACCTTTGGGAGCCACACTGGCAATCCCAAGGCCAATCATTGGCTAATCATGCATGGAAGGCATTCAACGGGCAAGCTCAAAAGATTGGAAAGCAGTTATGGATTAAGGGCTGAGATTAGAATCAATAGGAGTGTCTAAGAGCCTAGAACCTTCACCTCATGCCTATATAAAGAGCTTCTCACACACAGAATTGAGCATCTAGTGTAGAAATTTGTGTAGCTTAGCTTATTTAGTGTAAAATTTAGCTTATTGTATCATTCTTAGTTAAAATTAATGTAACTTTCTTTTCTAAACCTTGTAATCAGTTTATCTTATCAATAAAAGTTTAGTTTCAATATTGTTCAAGTTTAATTCATGATTTACCTTTTTACACTATGATTTGATTAAGCTCTTAAATACTCAAATAAGCTTAATAAGCTGTCATTAATACTAATAAGATAGCCTAATACTCAGTTAAGCTCTCAAAGCTTAACTAAGCTTGTTGTTACTCAAAATCCACTCCCAAATATACCTCAGCTTATTTGGAAGGGAAGCCAGTTGTGGAAGGGCTTCCAAGACCTTACTAGCTTATCTTAGATAAGCTAGAGCTTAGTAGAATAGCCAATGCTATGTTGGCTTATTCTTTTTGTTTCCTTGCCACTTTGCGCTTCTTAAAATTCAGCATCCCGTTTTGCTGAATATCCTTGCAATTTGTTCATCAAGAGCAATTTGATCTTTTCTCTTCAAAGGAACTTCAGGTTCAATCATAATACCTTTTCCTTTATCTTTAGAACTTGAAGGTTTTATCTCTTATGGAACTCTAAACTCACTTGGCTCCTGAACAACCACCCCTTTATCCTTGGGTCTTGTAGTTGTTGTTGTTGTTGTATCAACAGTAGTAACAAGTTTAGGCTTAGCTGCTTTAATCTGTATAAGTGTTTGAGCCAGAGTGATTTCCTCATTTGTTGTAGGAACAACACTATCATCACCAGCAGTAGTAACTACTTCACCAGCAGTACTATTATCAAGCTTCTTAGTACTCTGCTCATTTTTTCCATCAACCTTGGCTTCCACAGGTATCTCAACATCATCCAAAACTCTAGTATCAAATATCAAGTCATCATCTTGTCTTTCTTGAGTTTCATCAACAAAGGAAATATCAACATCAGCATCAATATCTTCAATACTCCTCCCCTGTTTAGATGCATCTTCAGGAACACCCAAACTCTCCTAATCTATAGAGGACTCAACTCTCCTAGACATACCAACTTTCCTGAGTCTTTTCAAACCTGTAGGTTGATATGTTTGAAAACACATATCCATTTTATATCAAAATAGGCCCTAAAAGACAAAATTGTGCTTTAAATGCTTGAATACTGCTTGTTTTGTCTTTATGATTGTGTAGGTGAGGATATTGCAAAAATCTAAAGAAAACGGTTAAAACCAGGCAAAAACGAACACGGGAACGGAAGAGCACGCAAAGAGCCGGGAGAAAGCTATCAAAAGTCAAGAATGGTCAACTCAAGTCAACCTTTGGTCAACTTAAGTCAACTCACAAGAAGACAAAACCCATCAAATTTCCAAATCAGCCCTCAAGATAAACCAAAATTCATAAAAAGCCCTTTAAGCCCTAACGGTCGTTATCTCTTTATAATATAAGAGATAACGTTCGTTATCTACTTATAACCCAAAAACAAACCTAGCCCATTTCTTATAAACCCGGCCCAAGTCAACCCCGGTCAAATAATCAAACGGATAAAAAAAACGCGGGTAATCCCATTTACTGTTCATCGTCTTCAAGATTTTACCATAGGGTCAAAAATAAGGGGCAAGTATAAATCAAGGACGTAGAAAGGTAATTCGAAGGATAAAGTACAAGCTGGCAGGGTTCAACGTCATTGAGAGACTCCTATTGTTCAATCCCCACAAAGAATGACACGTGGTCTGACAAGTAGCACATCAAGGACAGAGAATTTGCACTAATGGTACTCACAAAAGAAGCACAAGCCTAACACAATCACGGATTGCCACGCTAGCAATCCATGTGAGCTCAGATGTGATCCAACGGCCAAGATTAATCTTCCAATGATTGAAGGAATGAAGGGCAGGGATTGAGAGGAGCTTGTAACTGAATTTAGGCCTAGATGCTTCAGGGTGAGGCTATAAATAAACCCCCTCACTCACACACATAGGGAGATATTTTTTTGAGATATATATTAATTTAGCTTATCTAGTTTTAGCTTAAATTTGTAGTATTCCCCCCCCCGCCCCCCCCCCCGCCCCGCCACCCCCCACCGCTCTTATTTTTCTGTTTCCATTTTCCAAGTATTGTACTCTCATTTTCACTATAATGTAATCAGTTTATATTAATGAAAGCAAGCTTTTCCTTATACACTTTGTCATAAGCTCTTAATCTTTCAAATATTGGTTATTATTTCATAAGCTTGTGTTAAGCTCTTATTAAGCTCTTCTAGTCTATACCTGCGGAATTGATCTCATATAACACAACATAAACTGTTTCCAATTTCTATAAACAGTTAAACTAATCTGAAACACGGTAGAAAATGTGGGATATAAGCTTATGGATTGATGGGGTAAGCTATGGAAGACCCATTGGACTTTAGACTAGATTATCAATAAGGACAGCAGCAGCTTGTTGACAAGCTCTTGAGGCAAATTGAGCTGTTGTTTAGCTAAAGCTCCTTGTAAGTTCCTCATTTTCTATTTCTGTCTTTAATTCCTAGTTTGAGATTTGCTTATAATCTAGCTTATTTAATTCTGGCTTATTGTATGCTTAGGATTGCTTATTAGTGTGTTTAAAAGTTGTTCATTAATTGGTATTAAGTTTCAATTGCTAGACCTATTTTCCATAAGCAAAAATGAGTGTTATGATTTTTAAGAGGGTGTTTGGCACAGTAGTACTAACCACAAGTTAGTACTGCTTGTGGCCTTTGTGGTCTTTGATATTTGTTTTAATCTTCAATCTAAGTCTGTCTAAACTAGGTTTAATAGTAGGATTAGGTAAAAATAGTTTTTCATAAGTAGATTTAATATAAGTTCAAATCTGTCAAGTGTCATTTGCAATATTAGTTTAGTTCATTTCTAGATTTAGTAATTGCTTTAATTGCCTTTAGTTTTATGTTCTAAGTATGTTAAGATTGTTTTCTTAGGCCTGCTTTGATAGGGTTTTAGATTAATTAATTAGAAGGCTAACTGCATCAGCAGTTAAAACATAAAAAGCTCATTTTCAAGTTCAAATTTCAATTAGTTAAAGTAGTTGATAGCTTTAGCTTTTTAGAATATTAGTAGTTTATAGGATAATTTCTATTTGTCTCAACTTAGTTTTTAAAAATTAGCTTATTCTATTATCTGTTTTTAGCTTTTAAAGTCAGCTGTTTTACTTTTCTTTAAAAAAAATTCAAAGACAGCATAAGCTGTTTAAATTGTCTGTTTTCACAAACCTTTTTCAATAAGCTCTTAAGTTTCAAAATTCTTCCAAAAAGCATTTTCTTATAGCATTTAAGCTATTCTTTCAGAAAAGTCAAGTTGCAGTTACTAAGGTGCTTGTTTGGTTGCTCAAAATTAAGCTCAAAAGTGCCTTAAGGTCTGTTTGGTTGTAGGGTGTGCATAAGTGCTTATTGTGCTTTTTCAGCTTATGGCTTGTAATTTTGTGCTTATTTCTGTCATAATAAGCTCACTAGGTTAAAATTAGCTTGTTAGTTGCTTAGCTTTTCATTAGGATAGCTTACTATGACTTTTAGGCTTAATTAGTTTAAGTGAAAAAACCAAAAAGCTTAGTTTGAGTTTTGTCAAGGTTATTTTTTTTTTTTTTAAGCAGTTTTAATATAGCTTAGTTAGAAGCTTTCATAAAAAGTTACTTTTATTAAAAATGCTTATTTTTAGGTGCTAAACAACTTTGCTTTTATAAGTTTTTTAAAAAAAAGGAAAGTGGAAGTCGGGGGTGAGCAAGACTCGAACCCCCGACCTCAACACTCTCAACCTTTATAACACACACACACTACCACTGCGCCCTTGGGTCTTTTTCATTAGACTCTTGCAACATTTATTCTTTATACTCATTTTAGCCTTATAAGCTAATTAAGCTGTTATAGCTTATTTCACAGCTTATTCAATAAGCTTATTTTTCCTAGGTTCTAATTAGTATAAGCTAATTTCTGTATTTTTTCTATAATTTTTATAGATAGTTTAGTATTTTTAAACATTTATTTTCATTAAAAACTTTAAAAAATCATAAAAAATAGAAAAATAATCAGAAAAATATAATTTTTTTTAAGAAAATTTTCTTTTATCATAAAGTTTATAGGAAAATTAGTTTTGCTTTCGTAGGGTTTATTTTGCAAAAATTCGATTTTTAAAGAACGAGATTCGTTCCCATTCTCGTTTTTCGTGTTTTAAAGCTCATTTCAACTCCGTTTTTATTCTAGTTTTCTTTAAACTTCATTTTTAGTCAAATAGAGTTCATTTAAAAAGAAAAAATTAATTTAGGTTTATTTTTAGAAATTTAGGGTTTTTGACCTCCGTTTAGGGGTTCCGTTTTGCGCTTTTAGTTAAAATTTGGTTTCCCGTTATTTGTCTTCGTGCTTAATTGTTATAATTTTTCTATTTTAATTTTTAAAAGTAGATAGTCAAATCAATATTTGTCTTCAATTCAAATCATTGTCTGAACATCAAACGTGATTTCAATTTCACAAATCGTTGGGAGATAATGACTCGGGAATCATACTTCCCGGTTTATATACGTATTATATTATATATATTTGTGAAGATTTTCCTTTTTACCTTTGTCCTCAAGGGTAAATTGGTAATTTTCCATCATATTATATATTTTATTATTACGTATATATAGATTCTAGCGAATCAATTTTTGGCGCCGTTGCCGGGGATTTGTGATTAAGATTCTCTCGTTTGAAGTTTGTTGATCGTGTTTTGGAGAACCTTTCGTTTTCGAAAGTTACGCTTTTAAGAAAATCAAAAATTAAAAAAATAAAAAGTAAAAAATATTTTTCTTTTCTTTTTAGTATAAGTAGAAGATTAAAAACAAAAATACAAAAATATTTGCTCTTTCAATTTAAAAAGTTACAAAGTTGGTAAAAGAACACCAACAAATAATACCTTCAATTGAGGTATTATCCATAATAAGTTCCCAACTCGAATTTAAGATTTAAAAAACTTACCATTTGTGTCACTTACGAGATACGGCTTTTTAAGAGCTACCGTGAAGTAAGTTTGATTATTTGGTTCAAGTTGTCTTTCTCGTTGTCCGTTAAAAATTAGATTGTGAATAAACTTTTGAAAAAACCAAAAATATTTTCTTTATTTTTCCATTTTCTTTAAATAGTGCATGCGCACTAG
>BQNB010001173.1:134544-145312 GCA_026074375.1 Tanacetum coccineum
CTTTGTTTTTAATTCATCCTAGATCATGTTCTAAATAAACAAGAGCTTAAACGTTCTTCACAGTTCAAGACAACAAGACCAGAAGGAAGTGACAGACTTCTATGGGGAGATCTTATGACTATATTTGAACCAAGTGAGGAAGATGAGCTATGGAGAAATCAACAAGACTATTAAGAGTGTTCGTATTATATTGAGGCTAAACCCTAACATAGTTTAACCAAAGTCGATTAGCTTCAAGGTTTTGTAAACCCTAACACTATTAAGAGTGTTCGTATTATATTGAGGCTGAAAGTTTGGTAAACTGTTTGTTATTTATCTTAATCATTAATGTTTCATTAAAATTCTTCTTAGTATCATTGACTAGATTCCGCATAGTCTTTGATATTCACAATCAAAGCTCCTATCATAGTTGTTTTGGATTTATTCAATTCAACTTAGCCTTATACAAGCTAAGCAAGATCAATTCTTTTAGGATCAACATAATTTTTGACAAAAATTCATTTTCTTACAAAATAATTTCTGTCAATAATTTAAAAACAGATTCGGAAAATGATAATGATAAAGTCAATATGCCTTTGCTTCTATCACCCAAGCCTACAGTCAGTTATTTTGATGATTTAGACTTCTTTAAAGATTTTGAGAATGAATTTCCAGCAATTGTTTACAATGATGCTCAAACGTCCAAATCAGATTTACTAACTGAACCGATTTTAAACCCTCAACATATCGATGAATTTAATTTGAAAGATGAAACATCATTGTCCGAATGTGATGAAGAGGAACAAAACGTTTTAAACTTTAATGATCTATTTCCTTTTAACGTAATTTATCCCAATGATTCAAAATCGGATAAGGACAATGATGATGATAAAGTCGATATTGAACACTCTTCGGGGGATTTATCTGTCAAACCGTTACCTGATGTAATAAATACCGATGTTGGTGCCTATGCACATGGGTCAAATAAGCTTTTGGAAACAAGTCATGATACATCTAATAAATTTTTCAAAACTGAAACTTTTATCAAGGAATTAAATTTTAATATCATGACTTGGAATCATCTTAACAAAGGGATGTCATTCATTTTCCTAATCAAGAATTTGTATGTGCCATTTGGCATCCCGTTCGACCCCAAATTGTTTTATAAGGATGGGATTAAATTGGGGCAAGTCTAACTTAAAGACTTTTCTGTAAACAAAAGTGCTTGCCGGGAGACAACCCGGAATGTATTTACAATTTTGTTATCGAGTCTGTCTTCCCAAACTGTCTATACGGCGTATCCAAACCCCATGGATACGGCGTATCAACTATCTGGACGTTATCCAATCTTTATTTTTAGCACAGTCTATACGACGTATTCATTAAATGAATACATCCTATACAGGTATCAATACGACATATCCTAGGGAATGGACACGGCGTATTGACTTCCTGTACAGTTTTAGGTATTTATTTCGAGTCTAACAAAACAAATATATGGAGATAGAATTGCATTTGTTTTCTGAGAATTTATACAGGACCTTCAGAAAGAAATCGACGAGTTTGTTAAAGTATCTAGAAATCTTAAAGTGTTGGAGTCTTGAAAACTTCAAGGCAGCTGTTCAACACGAATTCTTGCTCATAAACGCAACATGGAGAATCTACCGAGCAATTATCAAGGGAGTTTCTCATTCTAATTCTTTTTTTTAATTCCCGTATTTAATGTTTTATATATACAACGAGGACGTTGTATAATTCAAGTAGGGGGTGGAATTAGATTGTTTACTTGTCCTATTTTTCACATTAAAATGCTTAAATTATGCTCAAATTTAAAAAAATTTCAAGCATACTTTTGTGAAATTACATGTTACATAACCCGCACACAATAACCCTTGTTAGATATTGTGAGGATTTAGTCTTTCCATTTCCAAATGTTTACCAAAATTCCACAAAATATGAGTGTGCCAGTGATGTTGTAGACTTTAGAACATGGCTTGGTATATCACTCGAGACCGCAATGATAAGTACTATGGATTTAGATGGAGTAACTTGTTTAAATTGGTAAATTTTAGGATTACACTCAAATCGCCTTTACATGTTGCTTATTAACTAACTACACTGGTTAGTTAATGACAGGTCACATTAATCTTGAATCAATCATATCGAACATGTATGCATAGAGAGAATAGTAGAGAGAGGCAAGTATTTGAAATTCAAATGAAATAAAAGGGAGGTAAAATGGAAAGAGTTTGTTACAAGTACATCACCCTCTAATGAAGATTAGAAGGGTATTTCTAGTTAATGGAAGGAGGCTTCCATTCTTTATTTTCCTAACTTGTCATATCTAGTCCCTAGACTTTGGTAATTATGCTATTTCATTCTTTTAACATAATATACCTTATTACAAAATACTTTGACATTATCAAAAGAAACACTAATGACTTAAATAATACAAAATCACATAATCGACACTTTTAATGATCCTAACAGTTAACCTCCCGTTTAAACTCTTTTCCACTCTCATCTTTAGAGTGATGATCCACTAGAACAACCTATAGAGCCAATCCTTTAGGAATTTGCACCAACTATTTGTTTTGTTACACCCTTACACCTTAACCTACCCTGGTAGATTAAGTTTAATTTACAGTTGCTAGTTGCTTAAAGTGTAAAGTTTGTATTTCCCGAGTCTTGTGTCATTTTCTATCTTTGGTGTGGTTGGAAATTTGCACATTGCAAATGAGAATGTATATTAGTAGTCAAAGCTCATGTGATTTTACTACCATCACAATTAATGGTGAGTCCGAAGAACGAATAACTACCGAAGGAATTATCCGAAATTATTATGATCGTGAAGTTGGTGAAACTACACCGAGATTTGAAGAATAGTTAGCAAAAGAAATCAAAAAAAAGAAAAATACAAAAAAAGTGAGAAAGAGAGTTTGAAGATAATCGTTTCGCAAAGGAATTACCGAAGGAATTACACGAAGGATCAATTATTCGTTGATACGTCTTAAAAATCAAAAATGTAAAGTATTGTACAAAGTGGAAGATATCGCCACTTGCCTTGTAGAGTATGTAAAGTTATGGGATGATTGAGAATTTGACCGTTATGGGAACGCCAACTTAGGTTGTTGTTTTTGATCGATGATCAAGACGTTGTAAATAGTTGTCTTTGTCATGGTAACGGTCGAGAAAAAAGTGTTTAGCAACTTGTATCTTAAGTCTTAATCTATTTGTTTCATATTTTTATTTAACAAAAATTTGCTTCCCTCTCACCTGATGATCAGCCAATACCCCGTATCCAAAAACCCCAATACTCCGTATTGGTCAATACTCCGTATCCAAGAAATTAGATATGGCGTATTGGTCAATACGCCGTATCCAAAAATCGTAAGCTTTTAAAATAAGTTAGCTTATAAAATAAGTTATCTTATAAAATAAGCTTTGTTTGTCACACAAGCTGATGAAAAGTTTTATAAGCCATTAGCCTCCATAAGCCCACGCCCACAAAAGGGTTATAGCTAGTCAAATTGCTTAAATACCCTTCAAATATAATGGATTATCACGTAGAAGCTGGAAATATACGCGAATAAAATTTGATATATTTTTATGAGATTTATATATTAATAAAGCTTTCTAGTCAAAGTAATCGTTAGCCAACTTTATAAAATAGCTTCTGTTGATAGTCTTAATCAAGCCTCAGCTCCGGCTACTCTTGTTTAGCCATTACTACCAAATGAAACATTTAAAAAAAAGACTAATTTATACTAGCAAAAAAAAGCGCGCACAAGTTTTTGAGCGGTTATATAAATTTAAACGAAATATTTTGCTTAAATGTTATTTGCCAAAATATATGCGAAACTTAACTCCCTCATAGTATCACTTATCCAACACATTTCGTAAACTCCTTTATTACAGTATATGCCTCACTGTTCGATTTCCTATTCATCTACATGGTAATCCTTTGTATTAAACTTCAATGATTTGTTTACTTTTATTCATTAGGCAATTGTATTCTTAGTGTGTATTTTAGTTTTTTCTATGAAACAACAATGTAATAAAGTTTATAGTTAAATATTGTAGATTGTACCATGTAAGTTACGCTATGCATTTTGATATAAGTTTTTACTTTGAATTGTTGCTACTTCATTATAGATCTTTAACATACTACGATTACTTATTTTTCACACGTATTTGTTCGAATGGAGAAAATTGAGATGATTCCTAACCAGAGGTATGAAATTCTATTAGATGAAGATGTTGAGGTTTTTGAGCTTTATGTTTTACTATTAATTTGTAAATTTGAGTATTATTTAGTAATGTTAGCTTCTCCCTCTTATCTGTTCTTACTCTCTCTCATCAATATTATTTGTTGAATTATCATTCTTTTTCATTCAATAAAAATTTTCGTATATTGCGTTGATGTTATTGTAGCGAATGAATAGACTACATAAACGTAATATAAGTATGTTTTGGATCAAGTATTAACCATACGAGAGCCTAAAAAGGATTATTATATACAACTTTGTTAATTTGTATACTTTTCATGTATAATGACTCATTCATATCCCTTTACAAGTTACAAAAAGCATAATGAGGGCCTAAAACCCGTTCAAGTGCTCGTCATTTTGGTGAAATTATTGTATAAGATTGCTTGTACTTCAGATCCTTTACTTTGTTTTGTTACTTACATCATCCTAACTCTTATGGTGGCATTATGTAGGCTCCATCTCAAGTAGAGATAAAAGGAGTGAAACTGGTCAAATATGTATCTTAATGTATGTTTAAGAACTTCTTTCTTTAACTATTACAATTACGTAAAAACTCATTTGAAGTTATACATTTCGTTTCGTATTTAACATATAGTAAGTGTCAGGTTTGTGTCGACTCATTTGAAGATATGAGTTCCCTTACTTTTGGAATTTGAAGCATTCCATTTTCTTTCTTACACCGCAAAAGGAGTAAAGAGAAGTTGATGCAACTAATCCACGATATGCAACGCAAGTGGGAGATGACATCGTCTTACAGCACCTTAATCGAGGAGAAAGTCAATTCAATGCATTTAGGAATTGCATTTATACTTCAATATGTAACTAATGATATGTGCATTTTTTATGTTTTTGAAAATTCATAACGATAGATATGTGCTCTTTTATCATTTATCTTTGTAAAAAAATGGTGGATGTATTATCATATGAATTTATTAGAACATTTATTATTAGAATTCATCTTTATACAAGTATATACCCACTATGTTATCTGTACCAATCTCAATAGTAGTGTTTCTTAGAGATTTACCTTTTGTGTTTATGCCGGAATTAATTTAGACAAAAATTCAAAAATATTTTCCCACGAAATAGTAATTCACGCTGTCCATGGATAAACTTACCCACGGATTTGCCATGGTTTAACTTATAGGTAATTCATGGTCATTTATAAAATCCCATTAGTTATATACCCACGAAAATAACACGGTTTCCCACATAACATGTAGTGGGTAAAATTACCCATAAACTCAAATTTTTGTGTGTAATTATTTAGCCTCGAAGGATATACCCACGTATATGGTTTCGTGGGTAATATGTGGGTATTCATCAATTACCCATGAATTTGGGTCTTTTACACACGAAATTCATCCGTGGGAATTTGACTGAATTCTTGTAGTGTTACACCAACTATTTGTTTCGTTACACCCTTACACCTTAACCTACCATGTTAGATTAAGTTTAATTTACAGTTGCTAGTTGCTTAAAGTGTAAAGTTTGTATTTCCCGAGTCTTGTGTCATTTTCTATCTTTGGTGCGGTTGGAAATTTGCACATTGCAAATAGGAATGTATATTAGTAGTCAAAGCTCATGTGATTTTACTACCATCACAATTATTGGTGAATCCGAAAGACGAAGGAACTATCAAAGAAATTATCCGGAATTATTATGATCGTGAAGATGGTGAAACTACACCGAGATTTGAAGTTTAGTTAGTAAAAAAATCGAAAAATGAGAAAAATACAAAAAGAGAAAGAAAGTTTGAAGATAATCGTTTCGCAATTACCGAAGGAATTACACGAAGGATCGATTATTCGTTGATACGTCTAAAAAATCAACGATGTAGAGTATTGTACAAAGTGGAAGATATTGTCACTTGCCTTGTAGAGTATGTAAAGTTTTGGGAAGATTGGGAAGTTGAACGTTACAGGAACGCCAACTTAGGTTGTTGTTTTTTATCGATGATCAAGACGTTGTAAATAGTTGTGTCTTTATCATGGTAACGGTCGAGAAATAAGTGTCTAGCAACTTGTATCTTAAGTCTTAATCTATTTGTTTCTTGATTTTTATTTAACAACAATTTACTTCCCTCTCACTGAGTGATTCGCGATGGTTTTACGCGAATGAGGACTTGTTCGAGCGTGCATGTCTATTTCGTCGTTACGGCCATGTATGCATGTCTTAGCTGCCTCGTTGGTTTACGACTTTTGGTAAAAGTTAGAAGGTTCCTACCCTATGTCATTCTTCATCCTAACCGTTAGTTAAATTCGAATGAGGATGTGATCGAACACACATGTCTATCCCGGCGTTCTGGGTGTGTATGTGTGCTTCAGCTGCCTTGTTAGAGTGGTACTTTTGGTGAAAGATTATAGAATGATCAAACCGTACGCTTTCCATTTCAAAACTATATTTACCGATATAACTAGTTACTCCATGCTTTTTTAGCGGTGGAGATGTGTATCCTTGCACGCTTTGTTAGAATATACTTCATTATCATGTCGAGTAATTGAGCGAATTAGTTACATGTTACCACATAGATTAGTTGAGTGATTTGAGTGTTTTCATCTTCCTATTTCGTGAAGTGTTTGGTTGTGTACTTGTAATAGATCGAAAAAGTGCTTTAACGGAAAATATCCTTAGGGATACATTTTTATAAACTTATAAAGTCTACTTGAGGACAAGTAGGATTCAAGTTAGGGGATATTTGATGACATCAAATAACGTCTATTTTATAGCATTCGTTTATTCCCTAATGTTATTAACTCATTTTGTATAGTTATTGCAAAGAATTGTTACTTAATCGTTTATATTTGAGAATTGCAGTAATCATGGAGCACTTGGTGAAGATTAGCTAAAAGGCACGCATTTTGGAGCTAAAATGAAGAGTTCAAGAAAGTCTACCGATCTCACGACAAATACGCCGTATCATTTAGGACCTTTACGAGTATCCAAGACTTTGTGCGAAATCAAAAAAAGACCATTGCATGACTTTGAAGATACGTCGTATCCACATAAAAGATACGCCGTGATATAATACTGTTGGTCTAACGAAGAAGAATTATGGTTTTACATCAAGTTGTCCGTATCCATCAAGAAGATACGGCGTATCCGTGCCTACTCTTCACAGATTACCACGAAGGATTTAGTCAATACGCTGTATCGGAACTTCAATATGCCGAGATTCAGTTTTATTATACACGAAGCTTCTGGAAGATATCAAACGTGGTCCTTACTCTAAGAATCCCTAGTATGCCGTATAAATTATTCATGGTTGATACGTTTTCCTTACATTAGTTCTCGACCGCTTCTCTATCGTTTGCTTGTCTTCTTGTGTGTGTTTATTGCTTTACTTGTCATCAAAACCTTAGGTTAGATAACTAAACCTCATGCCAGTCTCTCAGGCTGAAACCCCCTTATCATTAGATTAGGTCTAACTTAGGTCTTGCATAAATTAGATTAATTTAAGTTTAACATAGATAACTAAAATACTGATAGAATTAGGAGTTAACGCTCTCGTTCTTAGTGATCGACACCTTACTTACCATGAAACTCCATCTGACCGGGTACACTGCCCAGTTTATAAAGATCTAATGTTTGGTTTGTTTATCTTGATTGCTTAATTAATCGTTGATTGTTGTTTATGTTTATCAATTTATATTCATTTACGTGCTTAAGTATGCGACGTATCATTCAACTGGGTCTAGTCCTACATATTTAATGCGCTGCAACTTCGGTGTTGATTGGGCGTAGGCTAAGAGTCCGTGATAGCTCTCCATATTGCAATTTATATATCTAGAATCATAGGATCACAAATATTGACCTATCTTTGCCTTTAGATTAGTGAGCTTAGTTGAGCCATAAGGTGACCTTGGTATCAACGAGTACGTTCTTATTCCATTGCTGAGGACTTGAACAGTGGACTACTAGTATATAAATCTCCATTAAGCAGTAAGTGGGTAAAGTCTCAATGAGCTAGGGTTTAGTAAGAGCACCATTACTTAGATCCTAAGATAGATTATAATCAACAAATGCTTACTTTATGTGGATGCATTTAATTGTGACAGAATTAGCGTGTCTAGGTCTTAGGAAGAAGTACCGCCTAAGTCTAGGAATGATATGCCCTTCGAGATAAGACAATCATTGCACTAATAAACAAACTTGTGTTTTATCGGATTATTCATGGTTGATACGTTTTCCTTACATTAGTTCTCGACCGCTTCTCTATCGTTTGCTTGTCTTCTTGTGTGTGTTTATTGCTTTACTTGTCATCAAAACCTTAGGTTAGATAGCTAAACCTCGTGCCAGTCTCTCAGGCTGAAACCCCCCTTATCATTAGATTAGGTCTAACTTAGGTCTTGCATAAATTAGATTAATTTAAGTTTAACATAGATAACTAAAATACTGATAGAATTAAGAGTTAACGCTCTCTCTCTTAGTGATCGACACCCTACTTACCATGAAACTCCATCTGACCGGGTACACTGCCCGTTAAAGTATTATTTTTAGGTATAGTCGGCATAAAATAAATAGTAAAACTTGATACATAAATAACACCTACACAACGACACATCAGTTTTTTTAAAGTCAGACTCGTCGAACTTCTTTTCAGGTGTTGGTGGATTAGAAGGATTGTCTTCTCGAGGTTGAGAAGTTCGCTTTTCATCTCTTGGTTGACGATCTCACCAATTTCCAGAACTCCTACCATAGTAGTTTCCTCGGTAACCTCTACCTCGATAGCCTCCATAGGCATAGTTTGCCTCTTCATATTTGGGACCTCCCATAGGCTTGTCGTCACACTCCGACGATGGGTGAGGACCTCCATAATTGTTACATCCGTCTCGCATCTCCTTCATTTCCCCTTTGATATCTTTGAATTATGAGTCGATCTTTGTGGTCAAGGCTTCCATCTTTTCCATGAGTTTGGAATCGTTGCTACTTTCCGCGAAGGCGACGGTTTTACGATGGGTTTAGTTTTCATGTCTTTAGACCAATCGAGTTTCAAGAGAACTTGATCTTTGAGCAATTAGTGTGCTTCGTTCGGGGTTTTGTAGAGAAAGATTCCTCCTGCATCTAGGATAGCTTGCGTGGCTTTGTCAAGTCCATGATAGAAGATTATGGTTCATCGTCCTAAACCATGTCTGTGACAACTACATAGTAAGTCTTTCATACATAGCCAAGCATCTACAAGGGATTCGTTAGGATGTTGGGTGAAACCTAGAATTTCTCCTATGAGTCGGTCGAACATTGCGGGTGGAAAGAATCAGCTTACAAAAGCTTGTCTCATTTGTTCCCAAGTAGCGATAACACCTGGACTTAGTTCGTTGAACCATACTTTGGTATCACCAGCAATGGATGATGGGAAGAGTTTAAGTTTGATTGCAACCGCATTGGTTGTGCCATATCAAAACATTCCGCAAATCTCAACGAATTTGGTGATGTGCTTGTACGGATCGACCCGCGCACGTTCGTCAAATTGGCTGTCTTTGATCATCGAGAGGTGATGACGTTTAACGGTGAAGTTGTCTCCATGGTCAACCGCGTGATAACGGCCCCGGGAGTGTGTGCTACGGCTCAATTGTTTCCCTACATAGGTTGATCGTAGACCATTGGAAATGGTAGATCAAGAAATGGGTTGTAAACAGTAAGGCGTCGAAGAGGTTCTCAAAAGGTGGGTATTTAACTATGGAAATTCGGTCTTCAACGGGTATGAATGGGGTTCTTCTCTTCTTTTTCTTCTTGGTACGGTGGATGAAGCGTTCGGGTTCGGAATAAGGAGTAGTTGGTTCTTGTCCCGTAGAACGTGTGTTCATTCAAGAGAAAAACACAACTAGGAATGGATTAGAGTAGCTTTTGCTTCTCGAAAAAGGGTGTAAAAGAAGGTACAAGAAAACATTTTGGGCTGCTCAGGAGGTCTCTAGCCGGGAAGTTGAGACTGCCAGCCGGGCGGCTGGTGGTGTTCTGGTGTTCGCGGCTCTATTGGTCAGCCGGGCGGCTGGCTTGTTCTTGTAGAAAGAAAACTTAAAATTTTTTAGAAAACAAGGTTCGGGGATCTCGGATTGGTTTAAGCACGAAAATTAAAACTAAAACATGATCAAATCCCCGGCAGCGGTGCCAAAAATTTGATATGTGCGATACGGATAAGTTTTAAATTTATAACACGGATACTGAATTTATTAGCAACACATACGAGCAAGTGTACTCGTCTGTTGACAGCAAGAGATTGTATGGTAAGCCAGGATCGTTCGCGGGGATAAAGGTGTTTAGGTGGTTTAAAATTCGGTGCTAACAATTCTAACAAGCAAATTATTGATATTATAAAGATTCAAATGATTAAAAACTACACTTGATTAAACTAGTTTGGGAAATCCAATTTGTATGATTGTGATGGACATTTTAACAAGTTGATTATATGAATTAGATGGTGATTTAGTCTATTGTTTTCAAAACCTTCAATCATCGTCAAGACCTTAAGTGACAAAAACAAGCTTTACGTTCAATCAATCAATTCAATACTACTTCATGCT
>BQNB010001174.1:13157-25657 GCA_026074375.1 Tanacetum coccineum
TCAGAACCATGCAAAAATGGGGTCTTCCAAAGTTTTTACTACTCTATCTTCTTCCTGTGTCAATTTCAGGTCATACAAATTATACCCTGGTACCTGGACTCGGGCTGCTCCAAGCATATGATCGAGCAACGCTCTCAGCTCATCAACTTCGTTAGCAAATTTTTGGGTACTGTCAGATTCAGAAATGATTTAATTGCAAAAATTATGGGTTATGGTGACTATCAGCTTGGGAATGTTACAATCTCGTGGGTGTATTATGTTGAGGGTCTCGGGCATAATTTGTTCTCTGTGGGTCAATTTTGTGACTTGGATCTTGAAGTTGCATTCTGAAAACACACGTGTTATCTTTGGAATTTAGACAGTGTTGATTTACTTTTTGGATCAAGAGACACAAATTTGTACACCATTTCACTGGATGATATGCTGAAGTCTTCTCTAATTTATCTGATATCTAAAGGTTTGAAGACTAAAAGGTAGTTATGGCACTGACGGTTGTCTCATTTAAACTTCGGTGCTCTAAATCAGTTGGCTAAGAAAGGTCTTGTTTGAGGTCTACCAAAGCATAAATTTGAGAAAGATCATCTATAGGAAAAAGCAAGAAGTCTTCTCATAAACCTAAAGCTGATGACACTAATCAAGAAAAACTCTATCTTCTGCATATAGATCTTTGCGGGCCAATGCATGTGGAGAGTATAAATGGGAAGAAATATATCTTGGTTATTGTCGATGACTACTCAAGATTTACGTGGGTTAAGTTTTTGAGATCAAAGGATGAAGCTCCTGAGGTCATCATCAAATGCTTGAAGCAGATACAAGTTCATTTGAATGCAACTATCTGAAATGTCCAAACAGATAATGGAACTGAATTTGTGAATCAGAATCTTCGTGAATATTATGAAAATGTTAGAATATCGCAGCAAACATTTGTTGCACACACTCCACAACAGAACGGCATTGTTGAAACACAGAACCACACTTTAGTGGAAGCGGCTCGCGCTATGCTAATTTTTTCTAAAGCTCCGTTGTTTCTGTGGGCAGAAGCAGTCAATACAGCTTGTTATACCTAAAACAGATCCCTCATATGTCTTTGTTACAACAAGACTCCATATGAGCTAATGCACAACAAGAAACTGGATTTATCTTATCTTCATGTCTTTGGTTCGCTGTGTTATCTGACCAATGACAGTGAGGATTTGGGTAAATTAAAAGCGAAAGCCGATATTGGTATCTTTGTTGGTTACGCTCCTGCAAAGAAGGCTTTCCGAATCTACAACAAAAAAAACCCGACTAATCATGGAAACAATTCATATAACCTTTGATGAGCTGACAGCAATGGCTTCTAAATAGTTCAGTTTAGGACCCGCGCCTCAATTAATAACTCCTGGTACACTCAGTTCAGGACTCGTGCCAAATCCTATTCCTCAACCACCTTATGTACCACCCACAAAGAATGATTAGGATATCTTGTTCCAGCCAATGTTTAACGAGTTCTTTAATCTTACTCCAAGTGTTGTTTCTATAGTTCATGTTGCTGCTGCTCCAAGACCTGTTGATTCAACCAGTTCACCTATGTCAACTTTAATTGACCAAGATGCACCATCTACAAGTAACCAGTCCACACAAGAACAAGAACAATCTCTAATTATCTCTCAAGGTGTTGAAGAATCACCAAAACCCCACACTTTCATGATGATCCACTTCATGAAACTCTTCATGAAGACTCGACTTCTCAAGGATCGTCATCAAATGTGCGGCCATCCCATACTCTATTATAACTTCTTGGTAAATAGACTAAGAATAATCCATTAGCAAATGTGATCGAAGATCCTTCTTGATCAGTCTCCATAAGAAAGCAACTTAGACTGACACCATGTGGTGTTATTTTGATTCCTTCCTCACTTCTGTTAAACCGAAGAATTTTAAAGAAGCAATGCTTGAATCCTCTTGGATTGAAGCAATGCAGGAAGAAATTCATGAATTTAAGCGACTAGAAGTATGTGAATTAGTACCCTGTCCAGACCGTGTGATGTTGATCAAACTCATGTGGATCTTCAAAGTCAAGAAAGATGAATTTGGGGGTGTACTCAAAAACAAGGCTCGATTAGTTACTAAAGGATACCGTCAAGATGAGGGGATTGATTTCGAGGAATCGTTTGCACCAGTTGCTAGAATAGAGGCCATTCGTATCTTCATTGCTAATGCCGCCAACAAGAACATGACAATCTACCAAATGCATGTCAAAATGGATTTCTTAAATGGCGAGCTTCACGAAGTGGTATATGTTAGTTAACCAAAAGGATTCGTAGATCAAGACAAGCCAAATCACGTGTACAGGCTCAAAAAGGTATTTTATGGTCTTAGGCAGGCCCCACGCGTGTGGTATGACATGATGTCCAGTTTTCTACAATCATAAGAATTCTCCAAATGTGTAGTCGATCCAACACTCTTCACTAGAAAAACAGGAAACAACATCTTATTGGTATAAATTTATGTCGATGATATAATATTTTCCTCTACTAACCCTGCTATGTGTGATGAATTTGCTAACATAATGACTTCTAAGTTCAGGATGTCGATGATGGGCAAATCATCGTTCTTTCTAGGACTTTGGTACGTAAAGTTTTATACGTATAATAATATAACGATAATGAAATTCCTAAACTACCCTTGGGGACAAAGGTAGTAAGAAAAATCACACAAAAATATTCTACGTAAGAAACCGGTAAGTGATTATCGGGTCGTTTTCCTAAAGACTTATGAAATTGAGACCTCGTTTGTTATTTGGACAATGACTTGAATTGGTTCGAAGATGATTTGTTTTCTAAAATCCTAATAGTGAGCAAATTAAGGGATAATTAAACCTAACTTTAATAACGGGAAATTAAACTTTAACTAAAAATGCAAATCAGAAATCCTAAACGGGACCTAAAAACCCTAAATCAACAAAATTAAGTCTTACAATGATCTTTTGGTTTTTATAAGATTTAAATGACTAAAAAGCTAGGACAAATAAAACTAGACCAAAAACGGAAAAGATTTAAGCTTAAAAACTCTAAAAACATGAACGGGATTCAATCCCGTTCTTTAAAAAACAAGATTTTGCAATTTAAGTCCTACGAAAGCAAATCTAATTTTCCTAGGTTCTAAATGTTAAAAGAAAATTTTCTAAAAAAGAATTATATTTTTTTGACTTTTTTATAATTTTTTATGAATTAAAAACGATTTTAACAAAATTAAATGTTTAAAAATACTAAACTATTTATAAAAAAACTGGAAAAATTACGAAAAATAGCTTGAACAATGTAGAATCTAAGAAAAATAAGTTGGTGAAAACAGCTTATCGAATAAGCTGTGAAATAAGCTAAAGGCATATTGGGCTAAAATTACTATAACATATTGATTTTGCAATCAATAATCGAAAAAGTCCCTAGGGCGGATGGTTGAGTGTGTGTGTTGTGAGGTGTATAAAAGGTCGAGGAAGGTAGAAGTCTAGGGTTCGAGCCTTTCTTACCCTGGATTTCCCTTCTTCCCTTCTTCCCTTCTTCCCTTTTTTTTTTATTTTTAGAAAAACTTTAAAAAGCAAACTTATAGAAAAGCTGAAATTAAGCAATTTTAATAAAAACAACTATTTTTGAAAAGCACTAAATAAGCTGGAAATGAGCTGAAAACATACAGATTGTAATTAAAGACTTAACTAAATTTTTCAAAACCTAAGTAAACTAATAAGCTGAAATAAGCTAAACTATAACTAAATAAGCTACTACTATACTAATCCTAACCTAATAAGCAAATGAGAATCATAAATAAGCTAAAAGAACATGCTATAAGCTGAGAAACAGGTTAAGCAATTTTTCACAAAAGCAATTATCAAACAGTATGAATAGGCAACTTAAAGCTTATTTTTCAGCACTCTACTGGAACCTTATGCTATCAGCTTATTTACTTAAGCTCAGTTAATAAGCTTCTTTAAAACTACAATCTATAATACATTTGAACTACGATAAGCATAGAAAAGTATCTGAAAAAAGGTATTGTACTATTTTTGATGTTTTTTATGGAAAAAAACTAAGTTAAGGTAAACTGGCTCTAGTAAGCTACAAACAACTTAATTTAAACCTAATAAGCTAGTTAAAACAAAAATCACACAAAAACTACAAGCAATAAGCTACAAATCTCTAATAAGCACTTAAAGAAAAACTGTTATCCCAACCAGACAAACTAGCTATTTTGAACTTATTTTTAAGACAGCTAAAAGATCCTTAGAAGTGGCTATTTAGCTAATAACTACTTTAACCTTTTAACCTTTTGAAAATTAAGCTTAAAAGTGGCTATTTAGCTATTTTAACTATGCTGATGTAAATGACATCTAAATAAACCAAAGAGTGCAGTCATTACAAACTTACTTCGTACCTAATTAAACTCTAAAGCAACACATTCTACTTAGGTTAAACAGGCTTGAAAACAGTTGAAACCAAATAAGCTTAATGATATGAGCTTAGTGACTCAGTACCTACTATTAACTAACAAAATGGATTAATTCTTCCTTAAACCTACAAGCAACCTTAAAACCAGATCCAATAAACCTAATAATGAGATTTAAAATGAAACAAAGGACCAAATAACTAATCTGTCATAAGCCAAACACCCCTTTAATTTCTTAGATCCCATATTAAGCTTATGAAAATTAGAATTAATGATCAAAGAAGTTATACCAGATAATTACAAGCTAGAAATAAACCTAATAAGCAGATTTAAGCAGCTAAATAAGCAGAACAAATAAGTTGATTATCTATGCTAATTTTTTTGTATTTTTGACAAATTTAGGACAAATTATAAAAACTAAAGATCTCAAAATAACAAACAAGCAAATTAAGCATAAATATCTATATTAAGCATCAATAAGCTATAACAAACAGAATTTAGCAAGCAATAAGAAAATCTAAGAAGTTATAAGCAAGTAATGGATAGATTGAGCTAGCAATGCAACTAAAGAGCTATAAATATGAAAAGAAGACTTACAACTGCCTTAGCTTAAACAAGGCTTAAGAAAGCTCAAGGAGCTACTCAACAAGCTCTAGCTTATCCTAGGATAAGCTGGTAGGGTCCTGGAAGCGCATCCCTTATTGGCTTCCCTTCCATAAAAGCTGTGGTAATTTTAGGTGAGATTTTAGTGATATTAAGCTCATTTAAGCTTTGGTGAGCTTAACTGAGTTAAAAGCTATCTTATGAGTAAATCTAAGATGACAGCTTATTACAAACCATTTGATCAATTAAGAGCTTATTAAACCAAATTGCTTATTAAGTAAAACATAAATTGCACATTAAAATGAAAACACATTTTTTATTAATAAAAGAGTAACAGATTACAAGCTTGGAAAAGAGATTACATTCACTGAATTAAGACATAAAAAAAACTAAATTGCAAAAGCTATTTAAAACTACACTAAGCTAGCTAAAAAAACTACTCCTCGATATGATGTGAGAGAGGATAGCCTTATATTTATAGGAGGAAGAAGAAGGTTATAGGTTCTTTTACACGCTCCTCAGTTACTTGATCTTGACCATTGATTCTCTCTAATCATTAGATGCTCTTTCTTATCCGTTTGATCAAAGTGTGAGCACACGGATTGCCAGCGTGGCAATCCGTGTGTCAGAAGCTTTGTGTTTCTTTTGTACTAGTTTTAGTACAAAATTCCATTTTGGTTGTGCTTGTTTGATTACCACGTGTCATTCCTTGATCCTTCTTGACCAATCATAGCTGAGATGTGACGTTTTGCTTTGCTGAGCTGTGGCTTAGTACTTGGAATCTTCTTTTGGCCACGTCAATTGCATTTTACCCTTTGTTTTTGACAGGGTAATTGGAGGAGAACGATGATGAATAGTAAAAACCAACTTTCTCGCGCCCTTTTCTTTTCTTCTTTTTTTTATAACTTTGTTTGACCCGGGTGGTGGTTTGACTTGGGCCCAGGTAAAAGGATTAGGCCACGGTTTTATGATTGGGCTACGGGTAAAGGGATTTGTTATAAAAGACTAACGACCGTTAGTCCTTTATTAATAAAAGGCTAACGATGTTAGGATTTTTGGGACTTTTTGTTAATTTGGTTTAACATTAAGGCTCATTTGGGTATTTTGAGGATTTTGGTATTTTGTGGGTTGGCCATTGTTGACCAGGGGTTGACCAGAGTTGACTTTGTTGACCTTTTTGCTTGAAAACTTCCGGCTCTTGTGCACTCTTTCCATTCTCGTGTCCGTCTTTGTCCAGTTTTGACTGTTTTCTTGTGATTTTTGCAATATCCGTACCTACACATCACAAATGACAAAACAAGCAATATACAAGCATAATTTGCATAATTTGTTCATTTAGGGCCATTTTTGGTATAAAAAGGATATGTGATTTCTCACATATCAAAATTCCCCAAACTAAGTGATTGTCGTGTCCTCACGCAATATTATATGCTCTAAAACCAAATACCTCAAAACTTCCCCAAACTAAATCTTTGAAAAGTAGCAAAGACTTTTGTGGGGAAAGTTAAGAAATCACAAGCTTTAAAACACCCTATTTTCCCATTTTTCAAAACTTTTTCCATTTTTAGGATTTTTTTTAATTACCTAGAATATTCCGACTTTCGTTATTTCCATAACCGTTAGGGATCATAGAACAAGATGCATTTCGATCCGAGAATGCCCCAAAAAGGATAAATTCAATCGTCTCCCTGACTTTTCACTACACCAAACCAAGCTTAAAAACTAAATCACCGCTAAATATCAGTTAAGATCTAACATACTCATATATGCAACTGTGAACTATTTTCACTCCCTACAATATATATATTAGGTAAGGCTAATTCGAATTTCAACCATGGATACAACGTTTTACAAAACTCTATGCTTCACGTTCCACCCGAGAATAATGAGTTTGAAGGCGAGATCATCCCATGTAGCGACTTTCGTCTCGGCACATCCCAACCTTGCGGCTAAGTGACCAGGCTTTCGACACCCCACAGAGACTAGTATCGGGACTCACGGACCTTAGGTTTCATAAACTCTCAGGTTTCCCGTATATACATAGCTTATTTGAAAACTTAAAATGAAATAGTCAAAGTTCAAAAACATATTTAAATTTAACAAAAAGAGATCTATTTATTAACTCAAACTTAATATTAAACATAACATTTATGCAATTGTAACCCTTGACCTTTTAGAAGGCTGCAACATCGGTTGTGAGCCGGCAAGATGCAACAAACTTTTATCAGTCTCGGAATTTTATTCTTACTATGGGCTTTCTTTAGAAGACTACCACATCGGTTGTGAGCCGGCAAGAGGTAGTAAACTTATATCAACCCACAGTTTTTATTTCTTATTATTATATATATTTTTTTCATTTTTCATCATTTCATTTTTCATTTTTTATACATATTTTTATATTACTTTATATAGAGAAAACTTCTTTTTGAAAAATTCAAGTATAAGTTTGAACTAAGACTAAATTTTTTGCTATAATACTAACAATACCAATTGTTGATTAAGTTTTAATCATCAAAAACAGCACATAATATTAATCCGGTTAAGAGCTTATGGGAGAAAAAAACCACAAATTACATACATGAGCTTCTAAGATTCTCTAATCCTTGTTTAGTCATCCCACCATTAATTAAACACTATCATTTTTCGTTCTTCGCGAATTTCCGCGAACGCTTAGCCTAAAAGTTAAGGAACAAGCAGAGCTCAACATGCTCGATCGGGTTCAAAATTTATTCTTATTCTACCCAGCAGGAAAGTCAAAATTGTGACAAAACACTTATTTTATTTTTGAAAATTTTTAAAATTTTTCATTTTTTTGGGAATTTTGGTGGTAAAAACGGGGTACGTGAGAACAACGGGCAAAGGTAGGTAAGATCATATCGAAGATATACTACCCCATACTAAAATTAAACATTGTCCTCAATGTTTCCTAGCCTAAGACTTAAAAACCCCATACTAGAACTCAAAAAGTCGAATGCATAATCCAAGCATGGAGAAAGTATCACAAAAATCTCAAGTCGTTTATCAAGTATGCTACAAGATAAATGTTAGTCGATAATAATCTTAGGATATCAGATTTCCCCAAACTAATTGCAAGCAAAGGCTAGGAAGCTCGAGTGGACCAGGACAAAACACCGAACACGAGAGTCTTTAGAAAATTTTAGGTTAATCCTACAAACAATCACAAGCACAAACAACAAGAATCGGAAGAGTACAAGCCTCCTCACATCACAATAGAAATAAGAAAGAAGATAGAAGGATAAGCATGGGGTGCCTCCCACGAAGCGCTTTGTTTTTGGTAACCGAGTCACATAGCTTGACTCGATCCCCAAATTTATTCATCCTTGGAGAAAGTTTGGAGATCCTGGACTACCTTGGGTGGTAAGTCCCCTCCGAAGTAATGCTTTACACGATGACCATTCACCTTAAAGTTTGGACCATCGGGTTGAGATAACTCGATGGTTCCGTATGGAAAAACTTTGGTGATGGTGAAAGGTCCTGACCAACGAGTTTTAAGCTTTCCCGAGAATATCTTTAGACGAGAGTTGAAGAGTAAAACTCGATCACCAACATTGAAAATGCGGTTTTTGATCTTTGAGTCGTGAAGCTTCTTCGTCCTCTCTTTATATATCAAAGAATTCTCGTAAGCTTGATCACGAAGCTCATTAAGTTCATTAAGTTGAAGCTTCCGGTGATCACCCGCGGTTTTAAGATCGAAATTAGCATGTTTCAAAGCCCAATATGCTTTATGCTCTAACTTGATAGGTAAATGGCAAGACTTCCCGTACACTAGTTTGTAAGGCGTATAACCAATCGGTGTCTTAAAAGCGGTACGAAATGCCATAAAGCATCATCTAGTTTGTCGGACCACGAGGCACGGTTTTCTCCAACCGTCCTTTCTAGAATACGTTTCAAGTCACAATTGGACACCTCCACTTGACCGCTCGTTTGAGGGTGATAAGCGGTAGCTAAATGACGAGTGACCCCATACTTAGACATTACTTTAGCAAATTGATCATTAAAAAATAGGTCCCACAATCGCTTATAATAGCTCTAGGTGTTCCGAATCGAGCGAAAAGATATTTCAAAAACTTAACTACAACTCGAGCATCATTTGTGGGGAGCGCCTTTGCTTCCACCCACTTCGAAAGATAATCAACGGCTACGAGGATGTATTTATTCCAATGTGAAGACGGAAATGATCCCATAAAATCGATACCCCATACTTCAAAAATTTCACAAACTTGAATAGCGTTTTGAGGCATCTCATCTCGTTGTGAAATTTTGCCTTGTCTTTGACACGTATCACAAGATTTGATCATAGTATGGGTATCTCGATATATGGTCGGCCAAAAGAAACCGGCATCAAATACTTTTCGAGCGGTGAGATTTGCACTATGATGGCCCCCGGTGGGTCCTTCATGACAAGCTTTGAGGATTAGCTTCTTGCCCATGCACACACCTTCGAATGATTTGATCCACACAAATACAAAAAAGATAGGGATCGTCCCAAAAATAATGTTTAACGTCCTTGAAAAACTTCTTCTTTTGTTGAGTCGTCATTCCTTTGATGATAAAATTCCCCGCATGGAAATTTGCATAGTCCGCAAACCATGGGGTACTTCCACTAGATATTACACCAAGAGTCTCTAAAGGAAAATTTTCATTTATGTCTTTGTTTTCTAACACATCCTTACGAGGATTCTCAAGTCTAGATAAATGATTGGCCGCGAGGTTCTCACTTCTTTTTTTATCACGGATGGTGATATCAAATTCTTGTAGGAGGAGAACCCACCGGAGAAACCTCGACTTGGCATCTTGTTTATTCATAAGGTATTTTAAAGCCGAGTGATCCGTATACACTATGCTTTTAGATAAGACAAGATATGGCCGAAACTTTTCAAAAGCATACACAACGGCAAGCATTTCTTTCTCTGTTGTAGTGTAATGAATTTGAGCTTCGGTCATTTACTAGCATAATGTATAGGCTGAAAGTACTTCATCTTTCGTTGTCCTAAAACCGCACCAATTGCGAAATCACTTGCATCACACATGAGTTTGAAAGGTAGGTTCCAATTCGGGATAACTAAGATTGAAGCTTCGGTATCTTCTGTTTTAAGGGTTTTGAAAAGACAGCAACTACATCCTTAGAAAAGTCCCATAACGGTGCTTCCCTTCTCAAAGAAAGAAGAAAAAGAAAAAAAAAAAGGGAAAAGGAAGAAAAAGAAGAAGAAAAAGATAAAAAAAAGAAAAAAGAAGAAAGAGAAAGAAGAAAGAAAAAAAGAAAGTGAGTATTGGTCAGCAATCTTAGAAATGTCATGGATAAATCTTGTAAAAAACAGCATGACCTAAGAAACTCCTAATACCTTTTTATGGTAGACGGTGAAGGAGCTTAGCGATAACATCGACTTTAGCACGATCGACCTCAATTCCTGTTTTTGAAATTTTATGCCCTAACACAATTCCTTCTCTACACATAAAGTGGCACTTCTCCCAAATAAGAACTAAATTCGTGTCTTCATACCGTTTTAGCATCTTTTTAAAATTGGAGAGGCATGAATCAAAACTATCTCCAAAAACCGAGAAATCATCCATAAATACTTCCATAGTCTTTTCGATCATATCATGGAATATGGCCATCATACACCGTTGGAAAGTACCGGGAGCATTACACAAGCCAAATGGCATGCGACGGTACGCGAAAGTTCCATACGGGCATGTGAAAGTAGTTTTCTCCTGGTCTTGGGGATCTATTGGTATTTGGAAATACCCTGAAAATCCATCTAGAAAACAATAAAATTCATTTCCGGCTAATCTTTCTAACATCTGATCCATAAACGGCAATGGAAAATGATCTTTTCGAGTCGCTTCATTTAACTTCCTATAGTCTATGCAAACTCTCCACCCGGTAACTAAACGTGTCGGAATTAATTCATTCTCTTCATTAGCAACAACGGTTATTCCACCTTTCTTTGGAACACAATGCACTGGACTAACCCATGGGCTGTCGAAGATCGGGTAAATCATACCGGCATCAAGAAGTTTTAGGACCTCCTTTTTGATTACCTCGTGAATTTTTGGGTTAACCCGTCTTTGACTTTGAACCGTAGGTTTGTAATCATCCTCCATCAAGATTTTGTGTGTACAAAAACGAGGGTCGATACCCTTGATGTCGGTGATTTTCCAAGCAATGGCCCTTTTATGAGATTTGAGCACCTTTAAGAGAGCATCTTTTTCATCATTTTTTAAACCTTTTGCAATAATCACTGGTAACTTGTCGTTTTCTTCCAAGAAAGCATATTCTAAGTGAGACGGTAAATCTTTAACTCCTAATTCCTAGGCTCTTTTAATGAAGAGTTTGCCTCGGTCACTTCACTTTGTTTAAGACCATCGAGAAGTTGAAAATGGGTCTAATATAACAATTTTTTCGATCAAATAAATATCTTCCTCTGGCTTCGCAATCGGCATGATTAATTTTTGGTGAAATCGAATCATCCTTAAGATAAGCTTCGATTTCTTCCAAAATGAATTCGGAAGTAAACGACTCAGACGTCGGGGTGGGATTGCCACCCGAAGAATTAGAAATCCTAGCCAATTTCGGAGCATACTCCTCACAAACTGCATCAATGATGTCAATTCGGTTTACCGACTTGTCATTTGTAGAGGAGTATCTCGTGGTTTGATCTAGATTAAAAGCGGCGGCTTTCGTATCAACCCAAGGGTTATTTTTCTTCTCTATAAAAACATCAATGAAAGCACGACGGATCCTCAAAAAGGCTCTCCAATATGAGAGGTACTCGAGGATCACTTCGAAAATCCGACAACAACAAAGTCGGTAGGAAAATAAAATTTCCCAACTTTGACAAAAACGTCTTCGGCGAGTCCTTTAGGATAAGTAATTGATCGGTCTGCTAACTCTAAAGTCATCCGAGTTGGTGTAAGATCAGGTAAAGAAAGCTTTTTCCAAATAGAAAGGGGCATAAGATTTATGCTTGCGCCAAGATCGGCCAAGGCGTGACATACATCCATTCCCAGGAAATTACATGGAATAAGAAACTTGTTGGAATCTCCAAGCTTTTCGGGAAGCTTTTTGAGGAGCATTGCCGAGCAATTCTCGTTCAATGGTATTTTAGCTAACTCAAGCAACTTTTCCTTATTCATGAGCAAACTCTTAATCATAGGAGCAAATCTTGGCATCAAAAGTAAAGCATCCGCAAAACTAATGTCGAAACCCAAATCTTGAAAGATTTAGAAGATCTTCTCCATTTAATTCGAAGCTTTGTCACGGGACTTTTGATCATCACGTCGTGAAGGATATGGAATATTTGGCTTAGGAAAACTCTTTGGAATATCGGATTCCGGAATGGGAGTGGTTTTAGGCAAAGTCTTTAGAACATCAGGTTCCGGAATAGAAATGGAGATAACCGAAGGTGGGATTTGAGCAATACTTCCTTTGAAATTTGTTTGCTCTTTATCCG